>JAJPUD010018225.1:12658-29159 GCA_023553655.1 Myrmecobius fasciatus | reverse complement strand
TTTTGGCTCACAGGCCGATGCGAGATCTCAGGCACCCTTAGCTCGAGGCCCACGGGTCGGGTCAGTTTTGGTTTTCCCTGAACAAAGAAAAGTAGCTACCACTGTGATTGCATATGTCATTAGTCTTCTGTATAATGGCCACAATAGCAATTGCTTGTAGTCCTATTCTTTTACTTCAGGCTCAGAATAATATTTTTATTCAAATTGCATCAACCTAACTCTGCCCCATGTATGCACAGTATGTATTCCCAGACTTCAATAGAGATTTCCCAGAAATGTGTCAATATTGCATAGCCTTACATTAGGCTTCAAAAAAATTAATAGTTTTATTTTCATTGTGAATACAAATATCACAATCATTAATACATAACAGCTGTTGTTTGATATATTTTGGCACCCCAGTGTGGGGGCTCTAAAAAGCACACTACACATATCTATACAGATATATCTATGTCCATATGTCTTTATTTCTTTTGTATAATATATGTGTGTATAGTGGTATAGATATAAATATGTCAATGTTGATGTTGGTACAGATGTAGATAGAAGTAAATATAAATATAGATATTTATCAAGGAAACCTTCCATGAATCACATAGGCAGGTACATATGAGTTGATGAAATCACAGTTTTACTTGTATATCTGAGTTTAATAAGCATATAACTATGTGTGGAATATTGTGCTGGACTTGGTAATGGTAGAGACTGGATGTGGTACTTCATTGGTACAGGGAACTACTACATAAGGAAATATCCTCTATCATTGTAAAAACAACTTTACAGCTCATTGATATAGAAAATTCCCTAGAGGTCTCATACCTTTAATGTTTTGCCTAGAGTTGCAATAACACATATTTATGCCAGAAGTGAATCTTAAATTTAAATTTTCCTTGCTTTATTCTTTTTCCATTATTCTCTAACTTTATTGTGGTGACACCAAAACAAATAAGCACCATTTAATAAATGGCATCATTAAAATAGCTATCTAGTAGGAAGATCTTTCACAGAGTTTATAAAACACTTTGATCTCTCTAGCAAACTAATTCCTAATTATAATTTTGTTTTATGTGAAAATGCATTCCATGGCATGAGAGTAAATCTTATAGCTAGGGGGCTCTAGCTAACTATATGCAAGCTAATTTACATATATGTGTGTGTGTGTGTAAAAGGCAGCATGCCTTACTCTACAAGGTCCAGGAAGGATTTCTCTTTCATCTCTTATGGGTCATGTACTAGTTATTTATGGATTGTGTTCAGAGGTTAGATATTTTTAATTTGTGATTATCAAGTTATTCACTTGCTCTTATTTTTTCCTGCCAAACTCTGAGAAAGATTAGTTTGCATTTACTACTTCTGTTTCCTCAAAACTTACCCATTTCTCAAAGACTTGAAATGTGGCTTGTCATTACTATTACATTGAAACAACCCTCTTTAGAGTCAGTAATAAATTCTTGTATCATTAAATTTAATAGTCGTATTCCCCCAGCCTTAATCTCCTTGGCCTTTCTCTGACATTTGATTCTCTGATTCATTTTCCTGGAAAACCTTAATTCTTTTAATTTTCATGACACAGTTTTCTCAGTTTTCCTTTTACACTTCTTCCCCCTTCTTGTTTCTTTTGCTAGTTCTTAACCCTCTTCCAATCATTTAGGTATAGGTTATATACTAGGCTTTGACCTAAATTCTCTTCTTTTTATATTTTTCCCCATCATCCCTTCTCATGCATTCACCCTCATGCAGAAAACAACCAGATTTTTATCTTAAAGCCCAAAATTACTTTTTTAAAAGAACTTCCCTATTTTTTCTCTACAGAGAAACCCAATATTACTCTAGAATGTTTTTTATTCTCCCTATTACTTTTTATTTTCTACTAAAAAGAAACCCAACCTACTATTCACTTTTATCTAAATATAGATGATAATATATATAGATAAATGATTGATAAATACATAGATCTATAGATACGAAGTGAGTATATAAATAAGCAGAACAATTCTTTAGCACTTATGTGAAACCAGGCAATGTGCTAAACCCATGGAATACAAATGCAAAGTAAATAAGTGTAAAGAAATTATATTCAAATAGGGTAAAAGACATTAAAAGCAAATTGAAAAGAGCACATGGTAGGGAAAAGGTGGTAGACTGGGGGGAAAAAAAGTAGTCTGGACAATCATTACCTGAGGTATATTTGAAATAAACACGGTCAGTAGGATAGTTTGAGTGTGTCCTTAAATTTGAGTCATAGGATAGAATTGACTAGTGGTAAAGAAAATCATTGGGGAGAATATGAAGATTATTGTGGTATGTCTAAAGAAATGGTCTAGGGAATCATGGTTTGAATCAGGATGAGCCTTTTCCTTTTTAACATTTTCTCACCACTCCTAAGCCTACTGAAGTAGTTCAATTCATCATTTTTCCTCATGAAGAGAGCTATAATAGTCTTTTAATTTTTCTCTCTTCCTGCATTCATACCTTCTCTAATCCTATTTCTATATTGCTATAAATATCCTAAAGCACTATTATGATTGTGACATGGAGAAGATTTCATCAGGAAACACAATGAAGTAAAGAAATATTCATAGAAGCATATATATATATAAGTAAAGGAGAAAATATAGACAGAAGATAATTACTTTTATGAATATCTCTTTGATTCTTCTCTGGACTAATGGATAAAAATTATCTCAAGCTTACCCCAGTGTGAAAGACAGTTTCTGAACAAGATATCTATCAAGCAAGATTAAATCAGTGAGAGAACCTGAGAAATGCGAGAGATAATGACTGTTACCCAAATTAAAATCAGAGACTCTCAAGATTAAAATCAAAAAAGAATTTATTATGATCTCATGAGAAATGGCAACCCCCAACAGATATAATGTCAGTAGAGGAGTGCAAAGTGTAAATTACAAACACATGATTATATAGATTCTAACCAGAAACCCCTATCCCCCCACTTTTGACTTTTTCTTCCATTGACTGGGGAGTTCTAATTTACCCAGACCCCAAAAACAAAGAAAATAGTCAATAACACATTCTTTACTGTATTGAGTACTTAAATGCCAATGAAAAGTTGGGAGGTAGAATAGGAAGGAAATATTTATCTAACATAATTGGACACCTGAAGCTTTTAGCTATAGCTCAACTTGCTATTGCAAAGTCTCAAGTCACAATTAGGGCATAAGTCTAGGCCACATTCATATAAAGATCTTCTCTCAGTATTTCCTACTCAAAAATAATGTCTATCTTTCTAGTCCAGACAAAACCCACTGACAAATCCCAATTCTTTCTGGACTATATCCTGTTGGAATAGTTTGTTTTATTGAAAATAAACCCCAAAATATGGGTAATATAACTCTTACTACCCATCATTTCATGACTAATAATATGTGGAGTTGGATAATTGTTCTTCCTATTCTTCCAATTAACTTGCAAATTTTGTGAAGCGTAAGTGTATGTTATATTCATATTTATATCATAGAAACATGTTTTGAACATAATCTCTACTTAATAGATATTTTTTATTTGAATCAAATTGTACCCTATGAGGTAGGTAATTAAATTCTTATTATTCTAATTTTATAGACCAGGAAACTGAAACAAATGGAGATTATACAAATGACACATAGTCATCCAGCTTGGAAGTGAAAAATAGAAGATTTTACTTAAGAATTTCTGATTTCAACTAAAGTTACTCCCCCCATCACCATACTACATGGACAGAAAACTAGAATTCACTTTGTAGTATCTTCCAGTTAGGTACTCAACACTAATTTTCTAATATTTTGTTTTCTTTGTATCTCTATATTATTTACGAATTTAGGTACTCTTTGTTTAAAAAGAAAAATTATACTTTAATTGCATCTTGGTTATGAAGAGGATTTTCAAGAGGGAGAGGTCAGTGAGGGCTTGGGCAGTGAAAAGAAACTCAAAGGACATAGCAGTTTGATGTACAAAATTAGGGAATAACATCAATTTGGGAATCAATTCAGCCTTGGTCAGATCTTTTGGTCCTAGAATCAAAATAGTATCAGAATTGTCAAGAAAAATTTTACCTGCTAAGTTTGCAAATTGGAGTATAAGTATACATTAGAGTATATAGGAGTATCCTTACATGTTACCTGGCAATCTGATTTTCTTAGGGTTATATAATCGAGGACTACAAAATAGAAATATAATCCTACAAGCAGATCCAAATTTCCCCCCAGTTTCAGTCTTTAAACCATACACAAACATTGTCTGCCTGCTTCCAATCCAAAGACAAATGGAAACATGGTGAGTCTACTTCTGACCATGAATAGAATCAGGAAAAAACAAAACAAAACAAAAAAACCTTGAATTCAAATTCAGCCTCAGATCATTGTGCAACTTTAGACAATTTAATTAATCCCTTTCTGTTGCAAATTTCTAAACAATGGAGATAATAGCATTTACCTCTCCCTGATGTTATGAGGATATAATGAGATATTTGTAAAGTGTTTTACAAATCTTATAGTACTATATAAATTTTGTTATTAATAAATGTAAATATAGAAAAAAAGTTGAGAACTTTTGAATCTACTTAATATGATAATGTGGCTGCTTGAATAATCTCAAAATCTTTGCAGGTTAGAAACATTGAATTTTAAAGTAGCTACTTGGAGATAACTGTATAAGGTTGTTAGATAAAGAAAAAAAAGGAGAATACCAGGGTCATTTAACAAGTGAACCATCTACTTGAAGCAGGATACATGGAATATATGATCGAGCTATATATAGCATACATTCTGATTTAGACTTTTAAATTAAGAAATCATAGTAATACAGCCTATTAATGATTTTCCTTCTCATTCTGAATCATGGAATGTAGCAAAACTAATGTATACTTTCCCCAGTTTTTTAGCTACAAAACTGCTGTCCTTTGTTAAATTGATTTGTGTGTTACTTATAATTATATTGTTAATGAACGAGCCTCTGAATAGGTCAATATAATTGAAAATAAGTCAAATTTTTATTTTTCTTCTAATAAAAAACAGAAAGCAGCCCTTTCACTTAAACTTTCCTGTGTAACAGAGTGATGAGTTTTAAATATTAATAAAGGAGAAAAGATTTGAATAAATAAGTAGAAGATGATATACACAGAGAACATTCGGACCATTTTATTTTTACCACTGTCAAGTTGAAGACTCACAATACCATTAGTTTTGAATTGTTTTCCTTCTGAATTTTTCAGATGTATGTTTTCTTTTTTCACTCTCTGATTGATGGGACTGTAATCATAAATGCTTTAAAATGCTTTAAGTAAATTTTTCTCTTTAGATTCTTTCCCAAGTTTCTATGGAGTCATTCAAACACACATCTTAAAGTTGAATATTTCACGGAAAAGAGAAGACAAGAGTGTAATCCAAGTTTTCTTTATGAGATATTTATAATATTCCTCTTCACCTAGTAAAATGACAAAAATCTTTTGGACTGATACTACAAGGTTTGCTTTTTTTTTTTCCCCCTAAATGAATTACATCCCAGATTGCCGAATTTTGCATGGTAAATTATTATTAACTTTTCCAACCCATGCTCACCCACACTTTTTAAAAACTCTTTTTTCTTTCTCCTTTCTAATATTCTCTATCTACTCTGTCTCTTCTACTCTTGCATTGATTCCAAATTTTATTTTTAAAACTGAAATATTTTTAGGAGAAAGGTCAAAACCTGAATCAGGTGAGACATGAAAGATTATTTGTGCAAGACTATACTATTTGTTATAATCAGTTGCTTCTCACTGTTGGTGTGTGTGTATTTGTATATATTCATATATAATATACTTATAAGCAATTGGCATTTCCATACAGTTCACTGTGTGTCATGCACTGTCACTATGCAAAGCTCTTTATGATTATTATTTCATTTCATTTCCAGGGTTACATAACTATTGTTTGGAACAGGATTTGTATTTAGGTATTGGTAACTGTAGTCTTAGCACTTTAGCAAGTGTGCCATTAACTATTAAACACACACAAACACACTACACATAGATATACATATGTAAATATACATATCTGTGTTTTATATATGGTAATATATAGGCTGAATTCATGGAACAAGAATCAAAATGGGAAATAAAGTAGTAGGAAGCACCTAGGCTAATATTTAAAGAATATTATTATTTTAGAGCTGTCTGCTAAGGCAAGTGTCTAATAAAACTCATCTGACGTTTATTAAGTTCTTTACAATTTACCTTGTATTGTTCTGACACTAACCTTCTATGGTAAAAGGTAATAGCTACCTGGTTTTTGGAATCATAAGGACCTAAAGTTAAAGTCCTTATGAAACACAGTGGTTGTCTCTGGATTAGTCATTTAACTTCTTAGTTTACCACCTTATTCTATATGCATAGTAAAGTGCTAATTCACTAGAAGGAAGGAAAAATACAAGCATTTGTTAAAGGTGTGCTACATTCCAGGCTGTGTGCTAAAGATTTTCTAAATATCATCTCATTTGATCCTCAAAACAACTCTGTGAGGTAGGCAATATTATTATATTTATTTTAAAAGTGAGAAAACAATTATGACGTTAACTGGCCTGCCCCGGGTAATAGAGATTTTAAGTGTCTGAGGACACATTTAAATTTGGGTCTTCCTGATACTTTGCCCAAAAATCTATTCACAATGACAGCTGACTGTAAAAGAATAATTAAAACAAACAAACAAACAAACAAAAAACCCTACTACTAGACCAATAAAAGTTTTAAGAATAATTACTATAATTCTGTATGTCATTTTTTGTGTCCCATCTGATGCAGGCTTTTGCTTTTCTCATGAAAATATGTTAGCTTTAAAAATAACGTTTAGAATCTATGGGAAAAATGTAAAGGAAAGTATACTAACAGTACTATATTTCCAAACATATTACAAAGCATTAATCATGAAAACAATTTGATATTAATAAATTGAGTAGTAAATCAATAGAATAGATTAGGTTCACAATACACATTATTAAACAATCAGTAATATATTGTTTAATAAATACCCAAGCTTTGAAGGAAAAAACTCCTCATTTGGCAAAAAAAAAAAAAAACAAAAACAAAAAACTGGGAAAACTGGAAGGCACTTTGGCTGAAACTAGGCATAGATGAATCTCTCTCAACATATGCCAAAATAAGATCATAATGAATAAATTATTTAGACATATAGGAAGATATTGAAAATAAATTAGAACATGAAAAAATATGCACGTCAGATTTGTGGATAAAGGGAAACGTTATGACAGAGAGAGGGTCATGGGAAATAAAATAACTAATTTTGATTACATGAAATTAGAAGATTTTTATGCAAATAAAACTAATACAACCCAAATTAGAGGGAACAAGAAACAGGAAATGTTTTACAGCAAGTTTTTCTGATAAATGTCTCACTTCTCAAATATATAGGGAACTGACAATTTATGTTAAAAAGCCATATTCCAATTGAGAAATAATGAAAGAATAAACAGGAAGTTTTCTGAAGGGGAAAAATCAGAAACCTTGTGACCTGAATATGTTGAATTTAAAGTGATTTTCTAAATGAATTCCATTCCAGGTAACCAAATCTCTTTTGTATGAAATTTATAAAATATAAAATACCTAGCAGCTCTTTTTGCTTTGACAAAGAATTGGAAACTAAAGGGATGACCAGCAATTAAGGAATGGATCAACAAATTGAGTTATATGATTGTGATAGAATCCTATTATGCTATATGTTCCAAAAACTTCAGTGACAAGAACGTTTTTTTTATTTGCTTGTCTTTTCCCTCCCCCCTCAATCTTTAGTACTATATAGTACCTTCAGGTGCAGTGTCAAGCTACATCCAGTTATTGCTTCCCAAGGCAATTACTGAAGTAATGATCTGCCATGGTCTACAAGTAATGGTATTCTAAAACTTCTTGGATACAGGGTTTCAAACTCTTAAGGTTCTGGGAGGAAGTGGTGATCAAGGCAGTAATGTTAATTTAACTTGTCTGAACATGCTGCCTCCTGTGACAACTTCAAGATGCTATGCTGCTGGACAGGTACTTTGGGGGTGCTGCCACTCTCAGGACAATCTGAATGTTGCTTAGCAATGATAGCAAAAAAGAAAATTAGGCTTCTTTTTTAGAATGATATCTCTTTTGATAGCTATAAGGGATAAGCAGGACAGCAGTTTTATTGCTTGGTGATGAGACTATTACCAAAACTGTGGGGTTAAAAATCTTGAGCTATATTCATCAGAATCCAAGGGGACATGATAATCAAGGTGGTGATGGAGGACTTGCCTGGAACGTGGTATAATCTTGCTTTTCCTCAAAAAGCCTTGCTGCTTCAGCTATCCTGGTTTGCTTGTCTTATATGTAGCAATTGTTTGGAAGTTGAGAGTGGCTATCCTTTTTCCACAGGAGGTCCTTTTTCCCAGGTAGTAGCCATGAGCGTCAAGTTGGAAAAAGGACAGGTGGTCTAAGAAGGGCTGCTATTCCCAGTGATATTGTGCCTATTACTGCAGAATAAAAAAAGCCTAGTGTAACCTAAAATAACAGAATACAATATAATCACATACATTATATATAGTATATGCCTGTACTACCAAATACACATATTGAAATTTCCCTGGAGTTTCTTATGAATGGAAGACAATAATGGAAATCAGAAAAAAAAAATTAAAAATAAAGCAGAATGTAGAATTTTTTTAGGCTTGCTTCTTTGTTTTGTAAGATATCCATCAAGCGAATCTATGTTTTTATTCATATCTGGAAATTACTTTTGCAATAAACATTATAATTCTGGGATAATTTATTCAACTTGCAAATACAGTATTATTATTATTTACTCTTATTTCTCATTGGTCAGAATATTCTGTAAGATGGGTAGTTATGTGTTGGTTAATTAACAAGTTCTCAGAGATATTTCAGAGAGCAATATCATTTCATTCCAAGGACATACAGGCACCATATCTACTGATCTATCAACCTTCCTTGTAAGATGATGAAAAAAATCTGGACTCACAAGTGCTCCTTTCAGCCCAGGAACTACAACTCAGAAAAACTCATTAGCAATGGAGTTGCTAATTAACACCTATTACCCCAAATTCCAGTAAATTATCTTCTGTAATCTCTTTCTGACCAATTATCTGGACCTCCCCATCCCATTACAGTTTCTAGACTGAAAGCTGCAGAAGCTGCAACTACTGCTGCATTGTTAAATATGCGTTCAAGGTACACTGCTTTCTGCTGCTGCCTCATTATGAGGTGACTCCCACTCTGGGTCACACATTCTCCTGTCAAGCCCTTAAGGTCTTTTGGAATGGAAAAATGTTTCACCCTGACTTTTTACCGGCTCTGTCAGTTCATGATTTGATTTGAGAAAATATATATATATTTTTTAATTTTGGATGGGACCGTTGAGAGTTCAAATATGTTATGTAATGTACTCTTTAAATCTGCTTCTTAATTCACAGGATCTACCCCAGTTTATCTTACATTTTAACTACACCCAATAATTCCTATTATTGATAAATAATTCATTTATTCTACTTGTTCTTTAAATCTTACATCAATTTTTGAAATTAGGTTATAATTTATACCCTAAAAAAAAAAAAAAAGGCAACATGGTTTAGGTAAGAAAGGATATTTTTTTTATTGTCACATGATGTGTGTTTAAATCAAGACTCTGCCACATCCTACCTTTAATAATCCTAGATTTTCACTTTACCAACTGGGGTCTCATTTTTCTTCATTTCTAACAGGAAATAGTTGGATTAAGAGATCTTGAGCATCCCTTCTAGCACTTTTAGCCTATAAATCTCATGGGTATAAGTTTTGACATGAGAGATAAATATACACACCCATAATTATTCCCCTTGGTGCTTTTACCCTTTAGGATGATGTAATTACAATTAAATATTCAATTCATAAAACAAGCTTTCAACATAACATATGACTTTTTCATCTTTATTATTACTGAAGGTCACTGAACCTATTATTATAGAATCATTAAAAGGGACCTTGATCAACTGCCTCATATAATCTTCTCTCTTGCCTTGAATGCAGCCAATTATTATATCTTAAATTATGTAAAGAGGAGAAATACCTGTAATAGGAAAAACTGATGTTCACAGAGCACCTTTTTGTTATTCAGTCATTTTTAGTCATGTTCAACTTTCCATGATGCCATTGGGGATTTTCTTGGCAAAGATACTGGTTTGTCATTTTCTTCCACAGCTCAATTACAGATGAGAAACAGACAGACATCATTAAATGACTTGCACAGGATCACAAAGTTAGAAAGTGTCTCAGACCAGAAGTGAACTCAGAAAAAGGAGTCTTCCTGATTCCAGGCTCACTACTATATCTGTAGCACCTTTACAAAGCATATTTATATTTGGGTCCCAAATGTCATGTGGGATATCATATAGTTAATCATTATGCTGATGAGTCTTATGACAATGAAAAGAACATTAGGTGTAGAAATAAAGTGCCCTGAAATTCTGTCTTTGTCATTTACTGCTTAGGAGATCTTGAGGAAAGGATTTATTCTCTCTAGCTCAGTTGCTTTTTCTGTTTACTTTTATGGCCACTCAAGTCTCTTCCAATTCTAAATCTATAATTTTATTATATTATTATGAGTGTGTGTGTAGGCATAGGTATGTGTATATGTGTATAAAACCTTTTCATTTACATTATCTTTTTGAACTTCACAAGTATAGACCAAGTTTCACCAAGTTTAGTCATAATAATTGCAGCTCAGAGATTTAGATTGTATGCTCACTAAATTGTAGAGTGTAAATTAGGATTTATATCTCTTTTAACTACTAGTCTAATAAAGTTCTTTCCATCTACACTACAGTGTAGATGGCCAGGAAATCAGTGTGTACTACTGCTAGTACAAATTAAGTAGCTTAAGATTTTCCAATATGAAAATATGTTTTACATGGATAGTTGTTTAATGTGCCAATAGAAGTCTTTCCTTAGAAGGTTCTCGTAGATGGTTGCCATTGTCACTAAGATGATTAACAGTAAGACTTTTTTTCAACCAAAATTGTTTTAAGATGAGCTTGAATAAACATGTTCTGAATATATGTGTATAAGTGTATATATATACATATGTAAATATATATGTGTGTGTATTTATATACATGAATTCTTTATTTGAGACTTAAGTATATTACATTTTTTCAATGTAATTTGATGTTCTCATCAATTGACAAAGTTATAGATGGTATACTAATTCCATTTTCATGTATATAGAACAAAACAACAAATTAAAATATTTCAGGCATCAGGATCTAAAAATTCTCAGTAAGTTAAATCAGGAATGAAATTTAATTAAATATGATGTTATTAGGAATAAATACAAATATTTACACTTATGTTAAAAATTTAACTTCTCAGGGCAGCTAGATGGTGCAGGTGGATAGAGCACCAGCCCTGAAGCCAGGAGGACCTGAGTTCAAATATGACCTCAGACACTTAACACTTCCTAGCTGTATGACCCTGAGAATGTCACTTAACCCCAATTACCTCAGCAAAAAATAAATAAGTAAACTTCTAAAAAACATGAAGAAAGTATACTGAAAAAGAAAAATACAGGGTATTAGTAGATAGCAAAATTAATATAACTAATCTCAATAACAGGGAATTTGAAACAGTATAATTTTAACCTGTATTAATGGAAGGTCAGTGTTTAGGATTTTTGAAAGTATTGTGTTCAGGGGCAGCTGGGTGGTGCAGTGGTTAGAGCACCAGCCCTGAAATCAGGAGGACCTGAGTTCAAATCTGGTCTCAGATACTTCCTATCTGTGTGACCCTGGGCAAGTCACTTAACCCCAATTGCCTCAGCAAAAAGCAAAAAAAGAAAAAGAAAGTAGTGTGTTCCACTCTTGCTCATAAATTTTTGGAAGGACATTGGTATGGTACACAGTGGATATAGGAATAAAACTAAAGTAATAAAGAATCTTGAGATTATGTTATATAAAGATTAGTTGAAGAATAAAAGAACTTTGGTTGTGGTGGTGGTTGGAGGGGAATACATTGAACAGAAATTGCGAATAGTTGAATTTAAGCTTGATATTTTATATATAAGCAAAAGTTAAATGGATTTTTGTTTTCTTTATTATATAGAAAATTCTTGTCCATGAATATATTGAACTGAATGCTTTGTAAAGTAATCATTTAAACCACAAAAATTCTGGGATTCTGACATTCCTAATATCCTTAATAGTTTTATGTCTGTAATGCTTAAAGTACATGGTTACTCAGAATCCCTTCTTTCTTTTTTCTTTTTCTTTTTTTTTCTTCTCTCTCACAAATAGAATTAAAGGTAAAACTTTATATCAATGAAATAATATAGGTCCAAAACTTAAAATTTAAAAATTTAAATAATAAAGAATGAATAAAAATTGGTTAGGTCAGTGGAAACTTAATGAATTTGACATCCTTTCAAGACATCAAAACCCTAACATAAATATTTAAATTTTAGAATTAAACAGCAAATATTAAAAATAATATAACTTTAGCCTTCCCTGCCAGACAAAGAGGCAGATTTTTGGATGCAGATTTGTTTTTAACATAAAAAAGAATTTTTCTGTAAATATCTTGAGCACAGCAGTTTTCCTAATTAATTTCTTTTAAACTTCATTTACAAGGTTCCATTCAGATCATTTTCATCATAAATTACCCTCTACAACTCTTTCATTAACTTTCATTTCATTAAAACTTGCATACTATATTTTCAATTCAACAACTGCTATGATCAGTGTCTCTCTGGGGCAGTTGGCAAATTTTGATTCCTCCATATCTCAAGTAAAATTTTTTTTCCAAAATATTTTTAAATTTTATAATTACCTTTTATCTGTTCAGTTCCTTCAGAAAGCCGATGAATATAAGAAATAAAATGCATATATTTCCATTTAAATGAGACTTTTATTTATTCGACCACTTTTCTATACACATTCTCCTTATTTATTTTTTTTTAATAACAATTCTCAAAATACACTTGCCACTTTATTTTGGTGTCTTAAGCTTTCATTTGTAATGAATTTTTAAAGAAACTATTTTTTGTGCTCTTTCTGTTTTTCTCTCTACATATATATATGTACATATACATATATATATAACACAATTGAAACAATCAATTATTTTATTCTATTGAAAGTAATTAATGCAAAGTGACTACACATAATGATGTATAGCCATTCAAGTCAGAGAATAACAAGCCTTCTTAGAACTGAAATTTATTAATTTCACCATCTTTTTTCTTATCTCTAGTTTTTTTTCATTCCCATTTTGTTGTCTCTGGTTTATTTTTGCCATTCAGTGGTATTATAATATCCCTTTTGTTTATACTGAGCTTTGCAATTTATTAAGTATTTTTCTCACAAAAATGTAGTGAAGAAAATAATATGGTTATTACTTTCATTTTCACCAGTGAGAAAACTTAGACCCAAAAGGAATAGAATTCATTCACTTTCACCCAGCTACAAAGTAGTAAAGACAAGATTCAATCTTATATCACAAAACTGTTGCTTTTCATGTGCTCTTAAACTGACTCCATCCATGTTCTTTAGAAATGCATTTATATGTCTTGAATTCTAATACAATTAAACTGTTGGGGGAGTATGTAATATTATTACACAGCAAATATAGATTATGGATCTTTGGAGGTATTTCAGAGCTAACTTTCCATGGAGGCAGAGATATGTAGTGGTGCTGTGGGTAAAGAAAAGAATGTAAGAGTTTTATTGTCAAATTACCATTGATTGAGTTTTTCTCCAAGATTATTGCCAATTGAGAATCATGAGGTTAAATTCTTGCTGCAAAATCTACCTCTTTTCCCTTATCTAAGGAAACAAAACAAACAAAAAAAAATCAAACTGTTCACTCTCTCCTTGGACTTCCAAACTAAGACCCAATTGAGTGAATCTCTAATATGTGGCTCAAAGGATGCATTTTCTTCTTCTGTTCTCTCTTCTTTCCCCAACCCCCAACAATTAAAATTGAATTTCTAAAGAATCAGATGACACAGGTGAGACTAAATTTCCTGTAGAAATATTTTCCTTGGCCAAATATCCCTAGAATTAATAGTTTTGGTTTAAGTCAATGGTAAAAATAGACATGCTTTCACATAACCTAAGAAGAGAGATTACATGGGCAGATTTGAGCTAATGTGAGATTTGATTT
The DNA here is from genome assembly GCA_023553655.1 of Myrmecobius fasciatus. NCBI lineage: Eukaryota > Metazoa > Chordata > Mammalia > Dasyuromorphia > Myrmecobiidae > Myrmecobius > Myrmecobius fasciatus. The sequence continues at coordinate 15,001 of JAJPUD010018225.1, read as the reverse complement.
TAGATAATTTTTTTTTTTAATTTGAGTTCTTAAATTCAGAAGTTCATGAATAAAACCTCATAGAAAGAGAAAATTTTCTGAACATATGTTTCTGGGAGGACAACGATCATCAATAAGACTGTAACAAACTGGAACTATATATTATTGATAGGCGAGATCTGAATCTAAGAAATCTTTACCAATATTGTTGATATTATAAAGACAGTGCAAGTTTTACACAAGGGAGGGATCTTGTTCAGCAGTTCAGTACACTTTGTTGATTTCCAATGGGAAGACTAATGGGTTATTAACATATGTTAATAGGTGTTTTTCATGGATACCTGTGATGATTTGAAGGTTTTCTGTTTGGGTTAAATAAAATCTTTCTTATAAGACCTATTGTACACTCACTAGCTGTATTTCAATTGGGGACTCTTTAATTACATTTGGGGAAATTAAATATGGGCCTTTATTTAAATCTTTATTTAAAAATAACCTAAAAAATTCAAATTCTGAGATAAGTTTATAGGAGACCAAGAAAGAGATGTTTGTGGTCTTGTTCAACAGGATAAAACAAATTTATGTGAATCCAGAGTGTTGAAAATTACTTGGTGACATTATAATACAATTGAGTTCATATTGACAGCCTTAGAGAAGTACTGGAACAGGATGCCAGAAGAAAAGTGAAGAGAATTGAAAGCATTTAAAGACAAATGCTTTCTGGGCAATAGTTTCAAATGCTTTATTTGCTTTCTTTGGCAAAATATCTTTTATAAAAAAGGTGATATTAAAATGTCAGTGAGTGGGTAAAGTAAAGAAATAAAGGTTACTCAGGGAATAGTTCGTTAGTCAATAATCACCTTTTTATTTCATTGTTATTTTCATTGCTTAGGGAGGAAAAGAAGGTTAATAAGACAGTTGATATGCTCAAAACTTCTATCAGCTACCTAATAATCCTATTAAAGTAGAACTATTGACCCAGTAAAACATGATGAACAAAGGTTTTTATAACTATTTCCCCCCAATCCTTCTAATAGCCTATGTAAAATCTGTATTAATATCTTTTGCACTAAAATATATACTCCATTAAAGATGGTAAAATGATATTTTAATATTTTCCCTTTTAAAAATGAATATTACTTTTAAAATATTAATAATAATTGTATTATTAAATTGAAATGATTTTAGCATATTATTTTATGTCTAGTAAAACTTAAGAAAGCATTTCTGAAAGGTTTTTTCAAAGGGAAAGGGAATAAGAGAACAGATTTAAAAAAGGATACATGAGGAAGCATTGAAAAAAGAAAGAATAAAAACAATAACAGCAATGACCACATGTTGAACCAAAATAACAGTAAATTAATGAACTTTTCAATAGTGAACCTCCCAAATCTTTTGTTTATTCCAATGAAAAAAAAACCGGCAATATTGTTATTTCAGTTACATTGATATGTTATTTAAAATAACAATATTTGTGAGTGGTGTTGCTATTTTTAAATTTTCCATATAAAAAAAAATTTAGCATTATGAGACTGACCTAAATATGTCTCTACTGTTCAATGTTCCACTCAACTGGAATTGAACAACACAAATACAGCACTGATAACTTCTCATTTGAATGTCTCTTTCCCTCCAAGGTGACATCTTTTCCTGTTTTCCATGGAGAAGGATCAACCAAATACTCCTATCATCTTTTAAAAGTAAGACAATACCCACAAAAATATATAATTTGCAGCTCTTCTTTTCATAAAGCATATTTTTTGCACTCTACCTTTTTTTCTTGATATCTTTTTTTCCCCTTTCTCTTAATTGAACATCTATTTTCTGGCTAAAAAATATATGTTTGTATGTTTTTTTCATTTTCCTTTTCTTAGAATTTGTAATCTTCCAATATTTAAAAACAGTCAAGATGTTACCTATAAATCATTGTTCAGCCAAGTTACACACATGTAACTCATTTAGCTTTTGTTTGCAAGTTAATTCCTTCATTTCTTATTTTATTTCATAGTCATTTCTGAACTCTCTCCAATTTTTCAACATTTGGATGGTCATTAGAAGTCTCAAATTGAATAAGGAAGTCCAGGTGCATTTTCCCCATTTGTGGGTAGTTTTTTTTGTTTGTTTCTTTGTTTTGTTTTATTTTGTTTTGTTTTGTTTTTTAAATTTAGTACTTGTTAATTTGTGTGAGCCCTAAAGTAGTGGGTTTACTTTCCCTGCATTTATTATTGTACTTTAGGGTTTCTAAATTTCCTTTCCATTATTCTTGGTCAATACTCACTTCCTTCCATACATAAATTAGTCACATTTTATGCAGACTACATATCCATTAATGGGTAATGGCAGTCCTGTAATTCTTTGGTGTTG
>JAJPUD010018224.1:0-29159 GCA_023553655.1 Myrmecobius fasciatus | reverse complement strand
TTGGAGAAGGGGTAAGGAGAAAGACACCAAGAGGCAGAGTGTTGTGGCAGATTGAAGCAAAGGAAGGTGGCAGCAAAGCCATGGCTCATAAGTAGCTTTTAAAGGGAAAATTTAACCTCAAAGACATGACAGGGATTTCTTACAGAGCATAGCAAAGTGAGATTGCTTGAGATCCCTACAGAGAGTGGACCTCAGGGGTTTGACATAACTTGGATTTCTGACTGGATGAGAGGGTAGAGACTATGGAGCTAAACTTATTTCTATCAGTGCCTTTACCCTGCCTATCCCAGCAATTCATTTTTATTAATTCCTCTGCTGACCACACTCACTATTGAAAACCTCATCAGAAAGGAATGGAATATAGGAAGTGCAAAAGTAAAAAACTAAGGGATTGAGATAAGGATAAAACATGTCACGTTTTAAATTTATTTTAAGTTAATATTAATAGATAGGGTTTGTAAATTAGTAAGGAAAGGAACATTACAAAAAATATAGACTCTAAGGATATTTTTATTTAAATTGGAGAAAAGAATAGAAATTCTTCCATTATAAATAGAGACTAGAGAACATTGGAAGTAATCTCAGTAGAGGAAATCTCCAAAGAGTTTGAAAAAGTCTTGGTAGTCTTGAATTAAATTCAAGATCACAGGTTAAGAAAGAGGTCCCAAAAGGTCATTTCTATTCTAGTGATCTCTGACTCAAGTTTCTTTTTTATTTTAAATTACTAACATTTATTTGTGCCTTTTTACAAAGATCCATCTGTCCAATTACATGTTCAACTAAACAAAGAGCAAAAGAGATTGATTAATATACCTCAGGGAAGTGTGCTGGTGGGGTGAAAGGGTTAAGGTATAAATAAAACCATGCAGCCAAGGGTTTGAAGTTCCTGGATCATAGAATCAAAACAAATGATCAAGAATAGTAGGGAACTGAGAGGTAATGTAATCACATGTATTTCTGAATAGAAGTTCTTTCCCCAACATTCTCAAAAAATAGTTATTTAGACTTTGCTTGAAAAAGGAGAATTCACTTCATCACAATAAAAAGCATTCTACTTTTGAAGAAGTCTCGGAAAAGCAAGAAAAGTAAGGAAGTTTTTCCTATACCATATCAAAATCTACCTTCTTCTTATTGCTTTTAGTTCACTCCTCTAGGCCTAAGCAAAACAAAGTCTTTTTTCCATATGATAGCTCTTTTTTTTTTTTTTTTTTTTTTTTTTTTTGCTTTTTGCTGAGGCAATTGGGGTTAAGTGATTTGCCCAGGGTCACACAGCTAGGGAATGTTAAGTGTCTGAGACCAGATTTGAACTCAGTTCCTCCTGACTTCAGGGCTGGTGCTCTATCCACTGCGCCACCTAGCTGCCCCCATATGATAGCTCTTAAATATTTCAATTCAATCTTCATATTTCTATTAGTTTAGAACTAATTACCATATTTGATATTATTATAACATTCAATAATATGAATTGAAGTAGTAAGACCACTTCAGGGGATTAGGACATAGTTTTCCTTGATTACAGCTATCAAGACTTCATTCCCCAAGTATTTTTTAAAAAATCCAATTCAGGGCACAGCTAGGTGGCACAGTGTTTAGAGCTCCAGCCCTGAAGCAGGCGGACCTGAGTTCAATTCTGACCTCAGACACTTAACACGTCCTAGCTGTGTGACCCTGGGCAAGTCATTTAACCCCAATTGCCTCAGCAAAAAAAAAATCCAATTCAAATAAATAATTATTAAGCATCTACTTCCTATGTACAAAAAACACTGTGTTAGGAGTTAGGGATACAAAGGAAAAAGAAAAGCAATTTCTTCCTTCATAGAATTTTATGTCCTGTGGGGAAAAGACCTATATAAAGATTAGATAGATAGATAGATAGATAGATAGATAGATAGATAGATAGATACATAGATACATAGATACATAGATAGATACATAGACAGATAGACAAATAGCTAGAGTATAAGATAAAACAAAGAGGGAAAAAGTAGTAACAAAGTAACAACTAATAGAATGGAGATGGATTCTATAATGCAGAGGCTCCTGTGTTGAGATGAAAAAAAGATAAGAATTCAGAGAAAGAGAATTGAAGAGGTGCTCTCATTTAGAGAGAGACTAAATGTCACATCTGAAAAAATGGTCCAGTTTGAAACATGGAGTATGTGGGGAGGGGAGAGTAATGAAAAATAATGCTAAAAAATGAGGCTGTAGTTATGAGATCAAGAATCTTGAAAGCCTGTTTTGGAATTTTATATGCTTTCCAGGAGGTAGAAGGAAGACAATGAACTAGCACAGTTAGAGTTGAGAGGTCAGACTCAGGAGAAAAATTATATGGAAGACAAAGGAGGAGAGAGTGTTCAGGAGGAGGTGGGTGGTCAATACTATCAAGAAGTTTCAAAACCAGATATAAATAGTACCAAATACTATTATTTTCAGAGAAGTCAGGAAGTTTGATGTCTGAAAAAAAAAACAATAGAATTGTCTATTAGCATCATTGAAGGTGCCATTCATCACAGGAGAATTCTATAAAAATTCTCTTTGGGTACTTATACATGTGATCTGATCTGGATATTATTTCTCTAAAAAAAATAATAAAGAATTAGAGAGAAAGCTGAAACAGTTTTACTTTCATGCATATATGTGGATGAAGTGCAAGAGAAGTAATATGGGTCATAAATACAAAGCAGCCTGAAGTGAAGCACATAATTAGCTGCAGCTGCTTGTTGGAATGAAGGACTGGCATGTATGCTAATCAAATCACGATGAAGTATTCCCCTCGACATGTCATCACTTGGCTTCCAGCAAAAATTCCCAGATCTATTAATAGGGAAGAACATGAGACATAAGTTTATAGAATTCATTAATCTTTAAATTAAAAACATCTTTGGATGTTTTTAAGTCAGGAACTTCTTTTCCCTTTTTCAGATTAGTAAAATGTAGCAAAACTTAAAGGGACTTTAGCCCACCCACTTATTAATTTAGATAATTAGTTAGACTTCAATGTTTGTTTTCTAAACTCAAGAGTTCAGTGCTCTTAAAAAAAAAGCAAGCCACAAATCTCCACATAACAATACAATGTCTTTATTCCAGGAAAAACTGACAGTTTTTGAGAACATAAATGCTGTTCAAGATAGTTATTTGGGATGTGACAAGGCAAGGGGAACTCTGGGTCAGGTTTTCTGAAGTTTTCAGTTTTATGTTGGTTATTCTGCTTATTAAAAAAGAATTATGTCTCTCATTTTTATATTCAATTCTGTGGAGTCAAAACAATATCATTTCTAGTAACAGAAAAAGTAATTGGATAGTATGATTTTATTAGAAAAAATGTTTCACAGAGTCTCAGAGTTGGGATGGGTCATAGAGACCACCTAGTCCAAGCTACACATGAACAAGAATCCCTCTTACAAATTAGAAGTAATCCTTTATCCTTTGAAGACCAACTTAGGGAAGGAAACCTTTCAGATAGTTCTAGTTAGGAAATTTGCCCACTGCTTTAAACATAAATTTGCTTTAGCTTTTTGGAACAGAACAAGTTTGTTTTTTCATTTGACAGTTCTCTTGGTACTTGAAGGGAAAATTACTTAATTTCTGCTTGCCTCATTTGTGAAATAGGATAATAATAGCATCTGCTTCCTATAATTGTGAGGATCAAATAAGAGTATTTATACAAATACTTTGCAAATCTTAAAATGATACATAAACACTAGTTGTTACTACGAAGTAATTTCATGAGTTTGGGAGCACTAACAAAGAGGGGATTAGAAAAGATTTCAGATTGAAGATAGTGACTAAACTGTGCTTCAAAAGATATTAGGGATTCTATAAATCTGAGATGAAGATGGAAATCATTTCAAATATAGGGGAACCTTCCATATCAAAGTGTAAAGCTGGTGGATGGAATATCATGTCTAGAGAATAGTTAGCTGGTTAATGTGATTTGAGAGTGCCAGAAGGGGAGAAATATGAAATAAAACAAGAAAATTAACTGGAAGGCATAATAGTAAATGTGAAGCTGACTCTTATCTTTTCCAGGCTACACATCCCCACTTCTTTCAAATGATTCTCTTATATCACAAAACAGAGGTGTCCCTTCAGTCATATTACTATTTTGTGAATAATTTCTAGCTAATGTCCTTTCTAAAATCTGCTCCCCAAGAGTTGAACTTAATATTTCAGATGTGGTTTAACTGTATAGGGGACAGAGAACACTTTAGTCTAGATATTATCCCTCTCTTTAAAAAAAAACCTATGGTTGCATTAGCTTTTTCTTCTTTATCATCTTTTTTGGTGGCTGCTATTATCATTAATTTTTTAATATTATATTGTATTTTTATTTCTTTTGTAAAATATTTCTCAATTATATTGTTTAAATATTTTATTTCCCCCAATTATGTGTTAAAACAATTCTTATTAAAGTTTTGAGTTACAAAGTTTATCCCTTTCTCTCTACTTCTTTCCCTTCCCTGAGACAGTAAGCAAGCTAGTATAGATTTTACATGTGCAATCATGTAAAACATTTCCATGTTAGGCATTTTATATAAGACTGAAAGAAAAAAAAGAGAAATGAAGTAAAACAAAGGAAAAAAGAAAAGGACAAAAGAATAAAAGAATAAAAATAATATGCTTCAATCTATATTCAGAGAACAAAAATTCTTTCTCTAGAGGCAGCATTTTTCATCACACATCTTTCAAAACTGTCTTGTATTATTGTTTTGCTGAAAATAACTAAATCATTCATAGTTCTTTATCTTTCAATATTTCTGTTACTATATAAAACATTCTTTTGTTTCTGCTTACTTAACTTTGTATCAGTTTATGTAAGTTTTTTTAGATTTTTTTGAAATCTCTTTTAGTCACAATAATATTCCATCATGATCATATACCACAACTGTTCAGCCATTCCCCAACTGATGAGCAATTCTTAGCTATAACACAAAGAGCTGATATAAAGATTTTTGTATCAGTAGTTTCATCCCCTTAAAAAAATCTCTTTGGGATATAGATGTATGTAGTAGTGCTATTGCTGGATCAAAGGGAAAGCACAGTTTTATAGCCCTTTGGGCATAGTTCTAAATTGCTCTCCAAAATGGTTGTATCACTTCCCAATCCCATCAATAATGCATCAGCTTCCCAGTTTTCTCACTTGCCTTCCAACATTTATCTTTTTTCTTTTCATATTAGCCAATCTGATAGATATGAGGTGATACCTCAGAATTGTTTAATTTGCATTTCTCTAATCAATAGTAATTGAGAGCATGTCTTCATATAACTATAAATAGCTTTTATTTCCTTGAAAATATTTTGTTCGTATCATTTGGCCATTTATCAGTTGAGGAATGACTTGTATTCTTATAAATTTGACTCTGTTTGAGCCTAAATTCTTCCTTTAGGCATAGATCTGACAGGTAACTATTCCATGCTGTCCCAATTTGCTTATGGCATCACCCTTCATGTCTAAATCATGTACTGATTTTGACATTATCTTTGTATACAGTATTGAGAAGTTGGTCTATATCTAGTTTCTGCCATATCTTGTATTATGTACAAAAATAAAATCAAAAAGAATACACGACCTAAATATAAAGAGAGAGGTTACAAGAAAATTTGAAGAACATGGAAAATACACAATTTCATTAAAGAGAGTGACAACAATGAGACAATATGCCAAAATTTATGAGATGCAGCCAAAACAGCACATAGGGGAAAATTTATAACTGTAATTGCTTACATCAGTAAAATAGAGAAAAAACACATCAATGAATTGGGCATACAACTAAAAAAATTAGAAAAAGAACAAATTAAAAATCCCCAAATAAACATCGAATTGGAAATCCTAAAAAATCAAAGGAGAGATTAATAAAACTGAAAATAAGTAAAACCATTGAACTATTAAATAAAACTGGAAGCTGATTTGATAGGGAAAAGCAATAAAATAGATAAATGATATGGGTGATTTGATTTTAATTAAGGAAAGAAGAAAACCAAATTACTAGTATCAAAAATGAAAGGGGTGATTTCACCACCAATGAAGAGGAAATGAAAGCAATTATTAGGAGCTATTTTGTTCAAATAATATATGAAATAATTTGCTAATCTAAATGAAATGGATGAATATCTACAAAAGAAACTGCTTACATTAACAAAAGAGGAATACTTAAATAAGCTAATGTTAGAAAAAGAAATTTGAAAAGCCATCAGTGAACTTTCTAAGAAAAAGTCCTCAAAACCAGAAGGATTCGCAAAAGAATTGTACCAAACATTTAAAAAGCAATTATCCCAAGATTATATAAATTATTTGGGAAAATAAGTGAAGGAGCCCTACCAAATTTCTTTTATTACACAAATGTAGTACTGATACTTAAACCAGGAAAAGCCAAAATAGAGAAAGAAAATTATAGGCCAATTTCCCCAATGAATATTGATGCAAAAATTTTAAATGAAATACTAGCAAGAAGATTACAGCAATGCATCACAAAGATCATACCATGTGATCAGGTGAGGTTTATACCAAGAATGCAGTTCATATTAGGAAAACTATCAGTATAATGAGCATTTCAATAACAAAACCGACAGAAATTATATGATTAACTTGATAAATACCAAAAAAGGTTTTGACAAAATACAACACCTACTCCTATTTTAAAAAAACAAAACAAAACAAAACAAAAAACACTAGAGAGCATAGGAAGAAATGAAGCTTAAATGTAGCATATATTTAAGTATGTAAGAGAAGTAGTATAGCTAAAATTATTAGCAAGCATTATCTATAATGGAGACAAGCTGAAAGACTTCCCAATAAGACTAGGGAAGGAAGGATGCCCATTATCACTATTATTTAATATTATACTGGAAGTACTAATTATAGCAATGAAAAATAAAAAGAAATTGAAGGAATTATAATAGACAAGGAGGAAACATTGCAGATGGTGCAATGGTATACTTAGAGAATTCTAGAGAATGAAATTTTTAAAATAGTGGAAATAATTAACAACTTTAGCAAAGTTGCAGGGTACAAAATAAACCTACATAAATTATCAGTATTTATGTATGTATATATACATATATATACTTATGTATATACATATTACTAATTAAGTCTATCAACAAGAGATAGAGAAATTCCATTTAAAATAATTGTAGACAATATAAAATACTTGGGAGTCTATCTGCCAAAACAAATGCAAGAACTATATGAATATAGTTACAAAACACTTTTCACATAAATGAAGTAATTTCTAAACAAATGAAAAATGTTATTGTTCATGGGAAGGCTGAACCAATATAATAAAAATGACAATTTTACCTAAATTAATCTATTTAGTACTCTACCAACTACCAACAAATTATTTTATAGATCCAAAAAAAATTCCAAAATTTATATGGAAAAAGTGCAAAAATATAAAGGAAATTGATGAAAAAAATGTGAAGGAAGGTGGTCTAAACATATTAGATCTCAAAGCAGTATTTATCAAAACAATACGCTGTTGGCTAAGAAATAAAATTATGGATCAATGGAATAGATAAGATACAAAAACACATTGTAGGAAATGACCATAGCAATCTAGCATATAACAAACCCAAAGATTCAAGCTTTTGGAACAAATACCTATTATTTGACAAAAACTGATCAGAAAACTGGAAAGCAGTATGATAGAAACTAAGTATAAACCCCATTAATTATTAGTGAATTAAGCTCCACAAAGTTTATTAGCCTAATATGGTGATCTGGACATTTTGTTAAATGATTTTCAGGAAGACTAGGGGTAGCTCCTGGTTACATAGCTCATTATTAGCAGAGGCAGTTTTCATATCAAATCTACTGACCTCAAATGAATTTTCTTTCATTTACATGTTACCTGCTTTTGTTCCCATGACTATTGTCCTAACTTAGGACCCTTATTTTCTCTTGCCTTAACTATTATATTGCCTTCTTTACTTACGCTTTTGCCTTCAATGTTTCTCTATTTCAAAGTAGCCTATGTACTAACTACCAAATTGATTTTTCTTATGTAAAATCTTAGACACAAAAAACTTTAATAACTTCCATGGCTTACAAAATATTCTAAATTAGTCAAGCATTCAATGCTCTCCCTAACTTAATGCCAATCTGTCTTTGAAGTTTCATTTCCAAACATAACTTTTCACTCCAACTCAGAAAAAGCACTTGCTACCCTCTGAACATGTCTGATGTTTCTGCCTCTGTGTGCTGGCTCACATTGCTACTTATATCTGAAGTACTTTTTTTCTGTACCTTCCAACAAAGACTTCTCTGTTAATTAAAATAATATCTACCTTTCTTTTTACTGATTATACATACATATTAAAAAATTTAAAAATATACATTTCTTTATAAATCATGTTGGGAGAGAAAAATCAGAACAAAAGGAGAAAACCACAAGAGAAAAAAACAAATAAAAAGTGAACATAGCATGTGTTGATTTACATTCAATCTTCATAGTTCTCTTTTTGCATGCAGGTGGCATTTTTTATTCAAAATTTATTGGATATCTGAGAAAAACCAAGTCTTTCAAAGTTGATCATTGCACAATCTTGCGGTTACTGTGTACAATGTATTCCTGGTTCTGTTTCTTTTCCTCAGCATCAGTTTGTGTAAATCTTTCCGGCCCTTTCTAAAATAAGTTTGTTCATTTTTTTTATAGAACATTAACATTCCATTACTTTCATGTATCATAATTACTCAGCCATTCCCCAAATGATGGGCATCTACTCATTTTCCAATTTTTTTTATTACACGAAGAGCTGCTACAAACATTTTTTTGCACATGTGGGTCCTTTTACCTTCTGTATGATTTCCTTGGGATACAGACCCAGTAGTGGCACTGTTGGGTCAAAGGGTACGAACAGTTTTATAGTCCTTTGAATATAGTTCCAAATTGGTTTCCAGAATGGTTGGATCATTTCACCTCCATTTCAACTCCACCAGCAATATATGTGTCCCAGTTTTCTTGCATCCCCTCCACCATTTATCCTTATCTTTTCCTGTCATTTTAGCCAATCTGGCTGTAAAAATTTTTTTCACAGCTTTGTACTTCTCTTTTAATTTTGTTTATGTTGGTTTTCTTTGTGCAAAATCTTTTTTAACTTAATGTAATCATAGTTGTCCATTTTGCATTTCATAGTATTTCCTAGTTCTTCTTTGGCCATAAATTTCTCCTTTCTCCAAAGATCTGATCCCTTGTTCTCCTAATTTGCTTAGGATATCACCCTTTATGACCAAATCATGTACCTACTTTGACCTTATTTTATTATGGAGTATGAGATGTAGGTCTATGTTGAGTTTCTGACATTATTTTCCAGTTTTCTCAGCAATTTTTGTGAAATAGTAAGTTGTTATCCCAGAAGTTGGAGTTTGGGGGTTTAACAAATACTAGATTACTATAGTCATTGATTATTGTGTCATGTGTATCTAACCTATTCCACTCTATTTAGCCAGTACCAAATGCTTTTGTTGATTGCTGCTTTATAATACAGTTTAAGGTCTGGTACTTCTAGGCTGTTATCCTTTTGAATTTTTTTTTTCATTAATTCCCTTGATATTTTTGCCTTTTTATTCTTACTTATTTTGTTATTATTTTTTCTAGCTCTATAAAATAATTTTTGGCAGTTTGATTGGCATGACACTGAATAAGTAGACCAATTTAGATAGAATTATCATTTTTATTATATTAGCTCATCCTATCCATGAGCAATTGATGTTTTTCCAATTATTTACATATGACTTTATTCATGTGAGACCTGTTTTGTAATTGTGTTCCTTGATTTGTCTTGCAGGTAGACAACCAAGTATTTTAATTTTTCTGCAGTTATTTCAAATGGAATTTCTCTTTCTATCTCTTGCTGTTGAGTTTTGTCAGTAATGCACAGAAGTGCTGATGATTTGTGAGGGGTTTATTTTATATACTGCAACTTTGCTAAAGCTGTTAATTATTTCAAGTAGATTTTTAGAGGGTTTTCTAGGATTCTCTAAATATGTAATTATGTCATCTGCAAAGAGTGATGGTTTTCTCTCTTCATTGTCTATTCTAATTCTTTTAATTTCTTTTTCTTTTCCTATTGCTAAAGCCAAAATTTCTAGTACAATATTGAATAATAGTGTTGATCATGGGCATCCTTGTTTCACCCCTGATCTTATTATGAATGCATCCAGTTTGTCTCCATTGTAAATAATGCTTGTAATGGTTTTAGGTAAATGCTGCTTATTATTTCAAGGAAAGCTTCCTTTATTTCTGTGCTCTCTAATTTTTTTTTTGCTTTTTCCTGAGGCAATTGAGGTTAAGTGACTTGCCCAAGGTCACACAGCTAGGACTATTAAGTGTCTGAGATCAGATTTGAACTCAGATCTTCCTGACTTCAGGGCTGGTACTCTATCCACTGCACCACCTTGCTGCTCCCTCTCTAATGTTTTTAATAGGAATGAATTCTGTACTTTGTCAAAAGCTTTTTCTGCATCTATTAAGATTATCATATGATTTCTGTTGGTTTTGTTATTTATATGATCACATAACTATATTTCAAGATCCTATGGCCATTTCCTCCTTAATGCTTCCATTACTATTTTACACAACTTTTATGAATTTTTATTCTCTACTTTTATTGTATCTAGTTGCATAAAAATTTTGAGTTACCCCTTCCCCACTAGTTCACTGAAGGAGAGATGCTAGACTTGGAGTCTAAATGCAAATTAAATCTCTGAGCTCCCCAGCTGTATTTTCCCTAGGCAAGCCAAGTGACCTCTGTGAGTTCAGGACTTACAATGAGAATGAAAGGAATCAAACACATAGGTTCATGACATTTAGAGATTAAATTGACGTTAGAAATAATTTAGTCCAATTCTCTGAGGGAAACAAGAAAGGAAACTGGGGTCCAATAAGATTAAATGGCTTACCCAAGTCATGAAGAGTAGAAAGTGAGAAAAAGTCTTCTTGAATCTGGGAAACAAGTTCTACTTCCTTTCCTTTTCTATTACTATTATACTTATTTTGATTTGAGCTCAGGGCATATATCTTTGTATTTTATTTTTATGCTTTTATCCACTTTGGTGTAGCTGAAATAACATGTAATAAATGAATGGACATGTTCTGTTGGTATCTATCACCAAAATATCTATAGGAAAAGCCTCTAGAATATTGAGTAGTCTTCCTCTGCAAGAATTTTGGGAACATGAACAGATGTAAAGAACATTAAGTGGAATGTAATCTTCCTTCTTGTGAAAGTGTGCTCACCTAAAACATTGCAGATTCACTGAAGTATTCAAATTCTGACTGGATTGTATCCTTATTTACCTTTTCCAAAATACAGTATCCCAAATGAAACAAACAGAATTACTAGGTGAATACATTTTTTCCTGATTATAAATTTCACCTCCTCTCAATTTGAAGTTGAAACCTTAGAAATGTGACTGTAGGTGTTTGTTTCTGTATAATTTGATCCATCTTCAGGTGCAGACAATATTCCACTAGACCCAGAAGTTCAAGCTGAGAGGACTGCAAGCTGAGAAGTACAGCCAGACAGCCCAGCAAGGAAGTTCTGAGAAGCCAGGGCACCTGGGACTTAGGCCTGAGGTTGGATTTGGATTTGGAACTTGGACTGTAATTTATAGAATTGAACTAAATTATGAACCAAATCACCTTCCCAAAGACTAAGATGGTGAAAGGGAGAAAAAGGATTATGTGTCACTTCTATTGGGAGAATAAATTTGATATTTGTGATTATATTTTTTGAAGAAAATATTTCTTTGTAAAAGTGATTCCAACTGTTAGTGACTATATGGAACTGGAGTTCAGAGACCTAGGAATATTACTGGTGAATTCTGGAACCAATGGCAGATATATCTAATTCCCTTTAAGATAAAGTGAAAAATGATCTATCTTGCTTTAAGGTACTGGGGGAGGGAGAGGGGGAAGTGTTTCGCAATAGTCAATGTTACACTAACAAAGACATTGCAACTTTATTTAAAAAAAAAAACCTATCTTTTTTCTGGGATGCACTTTTCCTCCCCTTCTCACTAAGCATTTCTTCCATTAAGTATGCCCAGATTATCAATGAAATAGTTAACAGCATTTACCACGATCCCCAGCTTTAAAGTCAAAGTAAACGGAAAAATAAACAGATTTTTAAGAAGCAGAGATAAGCTTTCCTAACCCTGGAAGGAAGGCGCTGGGGCTCCAGACTTCTCTGAAGAGAGGGGGAAAGTGGAGGAAGAAAACTAGAGTCCTAATTGGTCTTTAACACTTGCAGTACCTTGCATGGTTCTTTCCTGTGCATGGTTTGACCACCTCAGTACCAGGAATAGGGAACTGGTTACTTCTTCCCAATTCTCTCCTCCTTTTCCACTTTTTCCCACCTTGCAACTTTTCTTCTTATCCTGTACTGTTCTCTGCTTTCCCTCCCTACAGTGCTTTAGGATTGAATTTAACTAATCTGACCCCACCAATCCCATGGTCAGGGAATACTCCCTGGGTCAAGAAGGTATGCAATAGGGATTTCTGTTTGGTCAGTGGAACTCCATCTCAAGAATTTGGATCCATTTGGCAAAGCTGACACAGAAAGCTAAGTTTACAGAATTAGACATGATTTACATGGAGATACCATTTTAGGGAATGAGTCTCTCAGTAAGAGCCAGCTTCCAGCTCAATAAAAGGAAACAGCTGTCATTTGAATATCAGAGTCTCTTCATTCCAATATTTACAGATTCTCTTATGACCATAAAGATTAGAGGATTTAGATACTGTGGTTGACACACCCCTGCTTCCTTCTCTTCAAGCCTGTGTGAAACAACATAAATACATGGTCCTTTTTTGTTTGAAGTTCACTTTCACAATTACACTGAAAAACCATGAGTGGTATGTTGGCTTTTCAAATTAAACTTGTTTTCTGAAGTAAACTGCATGCATCAGCAATTCCAGGGCAGAAAAAGGGAGGAGAGAATTCCCTTTAGATCATGATGCTTGATCCTGACATTTTATAAAGCATAGGTGAGAAATTTAGGCTTCTTAGATGGTGCTGGTTGTTTTTGACCTGTTTCTACTGTTGACAGTGAGACTTCTATAATTTTCACTGAAGAAAGGAAAACCACTTAAATACAGGGTAAACTGTTGATTTTTCTTATGAGCTCATTTCCTTTTTCAATGCAATTTCTGAACAGATAAATTATGGGAAGGCCAGAGACAAAGTATATTTTAATCTCAGTACTTGACAAAGTCATATATCGTAGGGAACTAGAAAGAAAAAAAAGGAAAATAATTTGGTAAATTCATAAGTTGGAGTGTTATGGTGGAAAAATTACTTCATCCCACTTAGGTGATAAGATGCTATGCCCAGATATAATTATCAGGTGAATATATATCTTGATGTTTACTAAGTGTGAATAAGTCCTAGATACCTCCCTAGTTGTGGCCAAAAGTAAATTCATTTTGCTTGGTGAATGTTATGTCCTTTGAAACCTGAAAAAGACCTTGGAGGTAATTCAGAATCCAAGAGATCTGATTTTTTGTCAGTAGAAAGGAGAGAGCTGCCCCTTGAATATTTGTGGCTAGACTACCAATAGAAAATAGCTTTTATTATGACCTTGAGGATTCATGGAATTGCTGAGGAATAGGAAGGAAAGGGCTGTAGACCTTATTGAAGTCTCCTTCCCAATGCTTTACAGATGTCCTTGAGAATGTCAAAGGGTCTAAAGAATTTTGGATTTCCTATGAAATCTTGGTAGGGCAAATAGTCCCATAGGAGAACTGTTGCAACAGTGTGATGGAAGTACCTGCATTAAAAGTCAAAGCAAGACTGAGCCTAGAATCTCTCTTGTTCAAAGAGTTGAGCTTTTTTTGTGGTGGCAAGGAATTGGAAATTGTGTGGATGTCCATTAATTGGGGAATGGCTGAATAGTTTTAGTATATAAATGTAATGGATTATTATTGTTCTATAAAAAATGATGAGCAAGCTGATTTCAGAAAAGCCTGTAAAAACTTACATGAATTGATGCTGAGTGAAGTGAGCAGAATAAGTTTGTACACAGTAACAGCAACATTATGTGATATCAACTATGATAGAGTTAGCTTTTCTCAGCAATTCATCGATTCAAGACAATTATAATATAATTGGCCTAGAAAATGCCATCTGCATTCAGAGAAAACTATGGAAACTTAATATGGATTAAAGCATACTATTTTCACCTCTTTCTTTGTTGTTTCTTTCTAATGGTTTTTTCCGTTTGTTCTATTTTTCTTTCACAACATAACTAATATGGGAATATGTTTAATATTATAGACATATGTAATTTTTATTAAATTGCTTTCTATCTTGGGGATGGGGGAAGTAAAGATGGGAGGGAGAAAAAGTTTGGAGCTCAAAATTTTACCAAAATGAAAACTATCTTCACATATAATTGAAAAAATAAAATAGTATTTACAATTTTTTTTTAAAAAAAGAAGCTAAATCATTTCTTGAGTACCCTAGGGAGGGGGGAAAGGTCTTCTGGGAACCAGAAATTGTGAATTACCACTCTGTCACATGTGTTCTAGAAGCTTGATCTCACTTTCACCTGGACTTAATATGTACTGATGGGAGTGTGTCAGACTTTTTGGGTGGAGTGTTTCTCAGAGGTTTCTACTATTACATCTCTACTATTATTTTATTATATCTACTACATCTCTTAATCTACTATTATACTATAATATCTCAATTGTTTCTGTTATTCTGGCTGACTTTTGACATTGATAATCATTAATGATGGGGTTGGGAAGACACACCAGTGGAATCTCAGGAGCATTTAAGAGATAATTTCTAACTGCTAGGAGCTGACTCTAGTAACCATACAATTAAGTCCCAACTTGGAACTGTTAAGTGGAAACGGTATTATACAGCACATGGCACACATATATAGCTTCCTAAAAAAAACTATACTCAAAGAGTACTGCATATCACCAATTTAGCATAAGATTTTTCTTAAAGTATTGCAGGATGTAATATTTTTTCTTTGTTGTTGTTCAATCATTTCAGCTTTGTCTTACTTTTTGTAACTCCAGTTGGGGTTTTCTTGGCAAAGATAAGTGGTTTGCCATTTTCTTCTATAACTCATTTTACAGATGAGGAAACTGAGGCAAATGGGGGTGAATTGCCCCAAGGTCACACACCTAATAAATGTGTGAGGCCAGATTTGAGCTCAGGAAGAGTTCTTGACTTCAGGCTTGGCACTCTATCCCACTGAGCCACCTAGCTTCACTGTTTGGAAAAAAATAAACAACACATACCTTTCTTCCAATTTTGGCATTCCATGCTGATGGTATTAAAAAACCTGGAACAATTATGATCCACTGACAGATCAACTGCTTTGTGAATAATAATAATCCCTTAATCTTTCAAACCTCAAGCAAATCTGAACTGTTACCAAATCTTAATGTCACTCCCTGAGTCCAGCTTCTTTTTCTAAATTCACAACAGGACATCAACATCTGCGAAATTAAATTTGAAAACTATTTGAAAGCTTTCCAACTCCCAGTAAAGGAATTATTTTAGACAAATGTAAGAAGCAAAAGCTTTACCAAGCTTTGCCAAGAACTCTGCAGACTCACTGATGAAGCCAGGAAAGATTTTTGTTCACAATCTTGCTGGAGCAGGTATCCAAAAGAATAGGCACACCCTGAAAGCACCAAAGCATAACATTTTGTGCCCTGTTCTGAAATGCAAGTTCCTCCCCTAATTCCCCTGGCTGGATACTACAGAGGTTACAGTCTCTCCCAAGCATCTAATTCCTCCATATGAGCATGAATACCCACTCCAATTACATTTTCCATCAACATTCACCTTATTTGATAATAGTTCCCTGAAAGTGACCATAATGGCAAAAAACCATTTACATGTTCTCTGTCATATAGGCATTTACAAGTGGGTTTTTATATATGCATCCCCACCCCTCTCAGCAGAAGCAATATTTCCAAGTACATTACATTTGAAAATTATTTGGAAGCTTTCCAACTCCCCATAGATGAATTATTATTCAGATCATCTTCTGCCTCATATATCTCTTTATGTTTTTTAAAAAAGATTTTATTTGGTATCTTTTGTTTTTATTTAAACATTTATCCCTGTATTTCCTCTTTTGCCACTCCCAAAGATTTATGTCAAAGAATTTTTGTAAGAAAGAGAAATAATAATAATAATGAAAATAAAAAACAGTAAATACATTTAAAAATAGGACAGCTGGATGACTCAGTGGATAGAATATTGGACCTGAAGTAAGCAAGATGTCTTTCTGAGTTCAAATATGGCTTCAAACATTACTAGCTTTATAATCCCAGGCAAATCATCTAACCCTGTTTGCCTCAGTTCCTCATCTGCAAAATGAGCTAAGAATAAAGTTGCAAAACACCCTAGTATGTTTGCCAAGAAAATTCCAAATGGGATCATAGAGAGTTGTACTGTATTTGAAGTAACTCAACAATTTGTACTCTACTTAAAATAACTCAACATTTTAAAAATTGACGTAGTATACATATGGTCCTTTCCATGGATCTTCCTTCATCAATTCTACAGAAAAGTAGTGGAAAGATATTGTTGATATTTTGTCTCTAAGATCAAGCTTGCTCTTTTTAATTTGCAACCTTTTTTTCATTGCATTATATTGTTATGTCTTCTATAAATATATTATTATGTATTATTGTGTATATTGTCTTGCTAGCTTTGTTTACTTCATTTGGCATCAATTCACATAAGGTTTTTCATGCTTCAGGGAATTTATCATGTTTGTAATTTCTTGAAACACAATAATATTCCATTAAATTAGTCTACAACAATTTGGTCAGCCATTCCCCAATCCATGAGCATTCACTCTGTATTCATTTCTTTAGTACTACAAAAGGTACTGCTATGAATGTTTTTGTGTACATGGAATTTTTTTTTTTTTGTTAATGATCTCCTTGGGATATATCCCTAACAGTAGAATCACTGGGGATAAAGGAGAGTCCTCAGGGTTGTTTTGATTTACATTTCAGTTATTATTAATGATTTGAAGCATTATTTAATATAATTATTGTTTGCACTTATTTTAACAATTGTTTGTTTATATGCTTTGGCCACATATTTATTGAGGACTGTTAAATAGCAATTTGTCTTACATATTTCAATTAGTTGTCTATATATCCTATATTTTTAAAATGACTCTTGAAAGGTATTTTTTTGTTAATTGAGTCATTTCTACCATCTCTATGCATTAATTTTGTTTG
This sequence comes from Myrmecobius fasciatus, assembly GCA_023553655.1. Lineage (NCBI taxonomy): Eukaryota > Metazoa > Chordata > Mammalia > Dasyuromorphia > Myrmecobiidae > Myrmecobius > Myrmecobius fasciatus. The sequence continues at coordinate 11,925 of JAJPUD010018224.1, read as the reverse complement.
TGCAGAATATTTTCAATTTCTTGCAATCAAAATCATCCTTTTGTTGTTTGTAATTGTGTTTATATCTTGTTTGGTCATACATTCATCTCTTACAATAGCAATGAAAAGTAGATGATCTATTTCCCTTCTAATTTTGGATAGCATGATCTTTTTATTTGGGTGGTATACACATTTTGAATTTATTGCAAAATGTCATATAAGCTTAATTTTTGCTCTCTAGTTTTCTCAGCAGTTTTTGTCAAATTAAAAATTCTTTTCTAGTTAATTTATGTCTTAGGTTTATTAAGCACTGGGTTATTGAGGTCCATTATTTCTGCTTTTTTCTTGTTTAGTATGTTCAACTAATGTACTTTTCAATTATTTTAAAAATCAATAAAACCAATGCAGAATGGTTTTAGTGATTGCTACTTTATAATATAGTTTGAGATCTGAAGTATTATCCTCCTTTCATTTTTGTTTTTGTTTTTTTTTTTTTTTTGCATTGCTTTCCTTGATAATCTGGCTCTTTTGTTTCCCCAAATGGATTTTATCATTTAATCTAGCCTTTTAAAGTATTTCCATGTTAGTTTGACTGAGATAGCATTAAAATGTAAATTAATTTTGTAATGTGTCATTCTTATTATATTAACATGGCCCACCCAAGAGCAATGATTATTTTCCCAGCTATTTACATTTTTCTTTATTTCTTTAAAACATTTTTATTGCTCAAACTGTATGAGCATAAATGGTACTTTGGTAGATTAATTCTAATTTTATATATTTTATGTTTATTTTAAATGAGATATCTCTTCCTAATATTGAATCTTATTACTACTATATGGGAATATTATTTTGTGAACTTATTTTGAACCTTGAAACTTTGCTGAAGCTATTGTCTCAATTACTATCTTTCTAATTTCCTAGAATTTTCTAAGTAAACCATGTTATCAGCAAAAAAAAAGGATAGTTTTTTCCCCTCATTTTTGCCTATTTTTATCCTTTATGTTCCTTCTCTTGTCATTGTTATGGTTAGCCTTTATAGAATTGTTATAAAAAATTGGCAAAGATGATAAAAGATAGAAATAGTAAATTTTGTAGAAGCTGTGAGGAAAAAAAAGCTTCCTATATTTCTTCTCATAAAAGTTTTATTTCTGTGCTTCATTTTTACTTTACAAACATTTCCAAATTATTGCCACTCTTTCAGATCTCTTCTAACAAAGTAAAAACCTTTAAGCAAATTAACAATATTATAACCTCATATGAAAGTGCATGTAACATTCCATATCTGTATTGCCACCTCTATTTTTTTAATAAATAGAAATCTATTTTCTCTCCCCATCAGTGAAAAAGAGAGAGGGGAACATATGTCTAATGTTATGCCTTAGATATGTCAGGAAGTGAATATGTATTTCATCATCAATCTTTGGAATCATGGATGATCATTGTATTGATCTTAGTTCTTTTAGCTTTCCAAGTTTTCTTCACAGTGTTACTGTTTTGAATAATTTTTTTCTCCTCTTTCTGCTTATTTCATTCTTCATCAGTGTAGAAAAATCTTTAAAGTGTAAATTTTACTTTAAATCAATCTTTTTTTCATTGTTTAATAGGCTCATATTTTTTTTAATACTTTTTATTTGTAAAACATATGTATGGGTAATTCTTCAACATTAACCCTTACAAAGCTTTCTGTTACAAATTTTTCCCCCCTATTCCCCACCCCTCCCCTAGATGGCAGGATATCCACTACATGTTAATTATGTTAAAATACTTGACAAATCGAATATATGTATACATATTTCCACACATCATTTTTATGCAGGAGACATATCTACAAGAAAGAATAATCAGATAAAGGAAATACAATGCAAGCAAACATCAACAGAGAGCATGAAAATGATATGTTGTGATCCACATTTCACATCCCTCTCTCTGGGTGTATATGGCTTTCTTCACTGAACAATTGGAACTGGTTTGAGGCATTTCATTGTTGAAGAGAGCCATGTCCATCAGAATTGATGGTCATATAGTATTGTTGCTGTGAATGATGATCTCCTGGTTCTGCTCACTTCACTCAGCATCAGTTCATGCAAGTCTCTCCAGGCCTCTCTGAAATCGTCCTGCTGGTTGTTTCTTACAGAGCAATAATATTCCATAACATTCATATACCATAATTTATTCAGCCACTCTCCAATTGATGGGCATCCATTCAGTTTCCAGTTTTTAGCCACTACAAAAAGAGCTTCCACAAACATTCTTGCACATGTGGGGCCCTTTCCTTCAATAGGCTCATGTTTTTAAGGAAGATCATTTTGGCATGTATCTTAGATTCCTTTGCTTTTCAGAATATTTTATTCTAGTCTCTTGTAGTTTCTAGTGGGTGCAGAATAGTCTATATTATTCAATTTTTCCTTCTTATATAACGGATAGACTCTTCTGAACATTTGTAGAATTTGTAGTTTGCCTTTGAAATTGTTAACTGAATTGTTATGTATTTTGGAATCTGAAAGATAGGATTGTTCTCTTCTGGGAAAAACCTGTTAATTCTTTTGATTAGTACTTTGCTATCTATATCCAGAAGTTATTAACTATTTTCTTGGGGCTTTTTCTTCAAGTTTTTTGCTTAGTAGATTTTTTTTCCTAGGAGAATTTTGATCTTTGAGATAAGTAGCTTTTGGTGGTGTAGAGAATAGGTAAAACATTGTTTCTTTTTGCTTCAACTGTTCTAGATTGTCTTTCAGTTTGGTATATTTGTTTTTTCAATTTATTTTCTTTCACTTCTTTGAAAAGACTAGTTGGTAGGGGTTTCAAGCGTTTCCATTCTGTGAATTAATTTTGCTGTGCAGGTCATAAATCCCATCCTTTCTTCTCTTTCAAATTCTTTCAAAATTCTGATTTCTCTTTTGAACCATTCCACAACATCTTGCTGCAATTCCACACTTTTATGAAAACACAAGACATTATAAGACATTTCTTGTATCTTGTAATATTTTTAGAGATTTATTTCCCTTTCTTCAGTCCTGAGTAGTCTTTTTTGATTTGCTCTTTAATTATAGATATATTGAATCAGCATCTGACAATTTTTGCATAATTGAGGAATTCTGGATAGGTATTTCAGACAGTTTTTCTCTTGTCTTCTGGCTCCCTAAAATAGGGATTACTCCAGGCAGAAAAAAAAAGCATGGTCTATCTGCTTTTTTTCCATACTAACTTTGCTGGGAAGAGTTGATGTGCACCACTTGTTGCAATATGTCCTTGGGGGAAGGACAATGATTTGGTGAACTAAAGATGTCTGACTCAAGAGGGAAACTCTTGATAGATTATGAAAATTTGTGGGAGGGGGTGTTGAATGAAGGTGCTATGGATTCGCATCTCCATTATTAATTTTTAAAATTGTTATTTTGTTACCCTTATTACTTCCTAGTTCTGTGGATTCAGCTGTAATTGTTCTAACTCTGGTACACCATTACACTTTTGGGGAGGGAAATTAAGAGTTAGTGGAGAATAGGAAAAATATTTAGTATTGTATCTTCTTGGCAAAAAGAATTAAATAGAAACATTGCTGTGAAAAGCTTTTTACTCTCCTCTTTAATGGGCATACTACAAAGCTCAATCTTGGGACTTCTTTTTCCTTTCATTTTAAACTATCTCAACTGATAATTTCATCATCCTTTATCAGTTTAATTATCCTCAATTTGCATATGATCCCCAGATCTGTTTACCCAACTGTAGTTTGTCTCCTGAACTATAGTCACACATTATTAGTATGTACTTAGTTATGTACATATTGTCTATCAATTAGAATGTGTATTCCTTGAGGTCAGAGATGGTGTTTTCACCTTAATTTGTACTTCTAGCACTTAGCACAATGACAGTGCCTACCACAATAAATAATTAATAAATACTTGATGACTCTCATTCAGTTTTTAAAAACTCTAGTAGTTTGGGAATTTTACATAGTTAGACTAACTCAAATTATGCTTATTTCTCTATGTATATCTATAATATTTCATGTTTATAAACTGTTAATTCCATAGCCAAACTTCTCTACTTTTAAATAATGACAATTCTATTGGTTATTATAATTACCCCTTTCCCACTGTTTTTGTTTTTTTTTTTTCAATTTGATATTCTGCCAACATATATGTTCTACATCTCTATTGGAAAAAATGAGTTCTTTTTTTTTGTTTGTTTACATAATTACCTTCAAGTACTTGGATAAATACATCTAGATCTGTAGATTTTGTTTCATTTTGCCAAACAATTGATTATTCAGATTTGATCCTATGGAGCATTGCAACTTTTCTCACAAAAATTATTAACTTTCAAGAAATATTTCTTCCTTCAATAGCAAAAAGCTACTAGGAAGAATTAAATCATCTTGAATATATTTTGATCTCAAAGAAAGCAAAAGGAGTAGATTCAACTTCATCCAATTCCTTAGAGACTTTGTATTGTTGAGAAATTAACAGAAATATGACAAACCATGTATGACACCAGAAAGTCTAACCAGAACCACCGTAGAGCTCACTTTATAGAGGAGCAGATCAAAATTCAGACAAAATTACTTGTCCTAACATTACTTAATGATCTGTTATTTAAGTGGCAGACTCAGAATTCAATATTGCTTTATCTACTATTCAACTTCATAAAACATTTAAATTATCTGATATAACAGGTGTTATATTTATGTTGTTTTATGTAAGCTATTAAGAATATTAATTTTAATCAGTTCTTTAAGAACAAGGTTTTTCTTTTTTGCTGGTTTCTTTTTCAAAAAAATTCATCAGTATAAGCACCAGATAAAAATTTTCTTTTCCTTTGTATGTTTTCTCAGATTTGGGGACAATCTGACTCACTAGAGGGGAAACATGCCAAAATCACTCTTTCCAACAACAATAATTTGTTTATGACATTGTAAGGTTTACAAAGTGCTATTTTCTCAAAAACACTGTTGGCTATATAATATATTATTTTCATTCCCCTTTAAAGAGGAGAAAATGGAGATTCAAAGAAGTAAATCATATACACGTATTATGTGCTATAGCCACATTCTAATTGATTACTACAAGGGCTGTGTTCTTTACACTAAAACATGTTGCCTCTCTAATAGAGAGATTGATTTGGCAGTGGAGTTTCAGATCAGGAAGACTGTGAATGAGAAAAAGAAAAACGTTATAGAGCTCTTCTTTTTTGCCAACAAGCATATATTTTAAAAATGTATTCATTTCAAATCTTAAGTCTCAGACCTTTTTAAATGATTTTACAGTGGCTTGACTCTTCATATGATTGATTTCCAAATTATCCTGATTTTTTTCTTCTTTTGATTGCCTACAAAATAGCATGTAAAAAATCTTTTCTAAATTCTAATTAGTAAAAAATATTAATAATGAAATTCAGAAGAAAATAATTGGGATATTCCATTCAAAATAATTAAAAAGGATGTAAAATACCTAGGAGTCAAACCACCAAAGATACAATTAGTATTTATATAGATACAATTGAAAAATAATTCCTCAATGCAATATTGACAAAGAATTCCAGTAATTCATTGTTCAAGATTGGGTTATGCTAGTATAGTAAAATGTTAATTGCATTCTTATTATTAGTCTAATTAACCTATAGGTTTAGTGTTTTAACAATTAAACTATCAAATAAATTCTTCATAGTATTAGACAAAATTATTTTTAAAAAATCATTTTAAGGATGAAAAGACCTAATATAAGGAAAATATAGTGACCTCTCTGAAGTTATATTGTCACCTAGGCACTCCCTTCTTGGAATATTTATTCACCTAAGATCAGGAGAACAAATCAAAATAAATAAATAAATAACAGAAGCACCAAATGCTGATAGGCAATAGTCAGCCAGAGATAGGAGAGGTATTCTTCCCCGTCTCCTCTCCCACTTAGAAGCTCAAAGCAGTTCCTACCTCTTAGTATCAGGAAGGAAAAGAGCATGAGAGATTACCAGGTTGTCTATTTTATTTGTGCCCTCAGATGGCTTATCATCTCCTTGATCAGTATTTTTTCTTGCTACAAAGCTAATTAAAAGACTTTTTTTTTTCATCAGCACACAGAACCAGTGCCTAAGCCACTTGTGGCCCAAAGTAGGTTCACCCAAGTTTCCCACATGTACATATCAGAAGCAAGCAGAAAATAACATTATATATTCTGGGGTTTGAAATTAGACAGGAAATATATGCCTTATTCAACAATGGCCAAAGTTATAGCCAGTCCCACCCCCCACCCCCCAGCTCCCCACTAAAGAAATAAAGAAAAGAAGTAGGAATAAAGAGTATTTACAAACCTCAAATTATACCAAAAAAGCAGTAATTGTTGAAATTATTTGGTATGACTAAAAAATAAAAAAGTAAATTAGTGGAACAAAATATATAAGAGAAAATAAGGAACAATAGATCTGAAGAACCCACTTTTTAATAAATATGAGGCCATAGACCATATAGGATGAAACTCCTTACTTAACAAAAATTACTGGAAAAATTGTAGTCATTTGAGAGAGATTAAGTTTGAGACAGCATTTTATGCCACATCCCATAATAACTGCAAAATAAATACATGACCCAAACATAAAAGATCGCTTACATGAAAAAGATTGGAAAATTGCATTAAGTACTTTCAACAAATAGAATTAAGGGAAGAAAGCTTGACTGGATAAGGAATAGAGAGTATCACAAAAGATAAACTAGACAATTTTGATGACATAAAACAAAACCAAAAAGCAACATTAATGCATCTAGGAAAAGAATATAAAATATTATCTGGGGAAAAATCTGTGCATTTCACATCTTTGGTAAGTGGCTGGTGTCTAATATACATAGGAAATTCATAGCAAATATATGACAAAGAACAATTCTCCAATCGATTAAGTAATGAAAATACATGAACTATTTTTAAAAGAATTACTTACTAAATCACATGAAAGAGCACTCCAGCTCACTAATAGTGTGAGAAATGTAAATTAATGCAACTCTGAGGCTTTACTTTACAATCACAAAATTGGTAAAGATAATATAAGATGGGGGGGCTGTGGAAAAACAGATCATTAAAATGCTGTTGGTGGAGCTATTGATGAAAGCTTTGAAATTACATGTCTACTTAATCCTAGAGGATGGTTAAAATAATGTATTTCTTTTTCTCCTTTGCAAAGGCACAGGACATCCAAAGATCCTCATGGGAAGACTTTAGAAGTATGCAACCAAGAAGTTGGACACTTTCTCTAATCCTTTTGACTTATCAAACTCCTCCAAAATACGAGTTATATATGAGGGATAAAGAAATTTAATATGTATCCATGGCCTAGGAGATCAAGAATCCTAATGAAGGGACTCAGTAAGTTCAACAAATAGCAAAGAAAAATATTCCCTAACTCATGGTATCCTCATTCAGAATCCCCCACTATTACTTGCAAACTACATGGGCTTTCAACAGAACTAAGTACCAGACCCGTTGTTCTAGTTTGGACAGATACCTAAAGAACAATGGGACCTGAGGCAGGAGACGTGTGTGGCTGTGTGTCATGTCTGAAGAAAAAGCCCAGGATCCAGAGGAGGTCCGTTCATCACCCTTTAGGAATAACTTCGCAAAACAGGCTATGGATAGAAAAGTTAGCCATAGTGGGAGCAGAATATTCAATAAGGGCAAGCATTGAAAACCTCCTCCTGGACTTTTATTTATCTTTCTCCTGCTATAGAAAAATAGCATTTCCTTTTGTTAGCTGTTAAGGATATATCATTGTGTTCCAATATTGAACTCAAACTACCAAGGGACTAGTCTGAGTCAGACCTAGGCCAGAACAGAGTGAGGGCTATAAACAATATAATCTTCCTACTCACCCATTAAATGAAGGATCCCTAGGGAAGTTTAAAAAAAAAAAAAAAAAAACTCTGACTGGGAATCTGAGTCATCCTGTCAGAGTAAGGCTAACAGGAATGACACAAAATCCTTTTCCCCACTACTACCTAGTTTCTCTATTGATTAATATCCAATTCCCTGGAAGTCTTCTCTCTCCAATAAATCAAAACAGACTTCTCACTTCCTTCTCCTAAGCCTAGTCCTACTGGACCCAGATAAAAACCTACTGACCCCACAGATTACTTTGGAACTCGAATATAATTGTGTCAAGCAATTATTCAGGTACACTAAGTTACCAAAGACTCTGCAAGTTGTATTTTTTCTTTTCTTTCTTTTTTCTTTCTTTTTTTTTGGAAGAGAAGACATTGTAGGATTGGAAGTAAAAAGAGGATTTTTTCATTATTGCAGAGGAGGTTAAAGAGAGTGAATGGGGAGATGAAAGTGATAGTAGCACTAACAACTTTGGCAGATGAAATACAATTTTATGGACCAACTCTAGGCTTTATTATGACCCTTTCCCTAAATCACCACCTGCTTTATTAATAGATTTCAACCCCTGCCTACTTAAAAGAATCCAATGAATTGAGGGTGAATATTTTAAATTTGATTACTAGCTTGTATTTTAATTATGATCTGAGATGAGGATAAAATAATTTTCATTATTTGTGTTTTTGGAATGAAGAACACTGATAAGGAAGAAAGAAAGCACCGTTTGTAACATATTCAAAGAGTCTTGCATTTTGACAATCAATAGATACTCTTGGGGGTTCAGAGAATTTTGTGAATTTATTTAATAATTCGTATTTTTAAGCTTTCTAATTTGAGGAGAAAAGAAGCAACATAAAACTGGGAATTTCAACCTGGACTAAAGTATGTCATAAATTAATATTATGTGTAAGCAGAGAGTTGACATGGTTCTTTAGATTCTTTGCACCTACCTTCTCAGAAAAGAGAGAGTAAGTGGAATAGATTTCAAGACAAGTTCCTGAACCAAGCTGACTTAGGTAGGCATAGAAAGGCAGGATCAAGCATAATCAATTTTACTCAGTGCCAAACTGCCTTTCACAGCAACATCTTATGGGAAAATTTGTAAAATACTTTGGAAACATACAAACATCATTTTTAAATATTAATTTTTCATTTTCTGGTTTCATTTTCCAAACTCATCTATCTAAATCAGTGGTACTAAGCATTATGCTGCAGCATTAGGGCTCTGGTTGCATAAAAGCAATCCTGCTAATTGACAATTTTTCAAGCCACTGGGCAAGAAATAGTTTTTAAACAAAGGGAAAGTGTTCAAAGGGTGAGGGTGGAAGGCAACAAAAAGGATTGATTTTATAAATTTTTATTTTATTTATGATTTTATAAATGGTAGTGAGAATATACTTGAAAGGACACAGATGGATCAACCTATCTTTGGATTCCAGGTTTAGTCTAATGCCTTCAATTCCAAGACTTTCTTCATTACATCCTAACAAGCAAAAAGGAAATCTAGAAACTGAAGAAACCCTTCTCTTGTGTCCTCCTCAAAACCTTATCCTTCTCTATAAATACCAACTGGTTTTAGGTCCTAATGTCTACCTTATCATCTCGTCAGAGGCTGACATACAGTGACCAGTGACCAGTAACTGTTTTAGAATAGCTAGGTTATCCCCAATACTTAGCATAGTGATTGTAAATGCTTAATAAATACGTCCAGGTCTTTTTTTAATGCTAGACTAGAAGGTAAAAAGTTCTGGGTTTTAAGGCAATGTAACAACTGAGAGGATGTTTCTCTCTCTGGGGCTTCAGGAAGAAACTTCTCATGCTCTCACCATGGTACAAATTGAGTGTTCATCTATACTATTTTTAGGTCTATTGTTTGTAACATGGAGAATGAGTAATGTAGATCATAAATGAGACAGAATATTTATTTAGAAAAAATAAGGGTTAATCCTTATATTGAGATGGAGAACAGGAAATACATGATCTCAGCAGCTATTTTTAGCAAAGGAAGTGAAATATGGAAATCTGACCTGGGGGTACTTATTAGGCCACAGATTTTTGTGATTCATCAGGAAGTCTCTATATAAGCAGCACAGGAGGAAGTAGCTAAAATAATTACTGCAACTTCTAGGTTTTTCAACTTCTGTTTTTTAGGTCAACACAAAGCAGACTTTTTTATGTTTCAGCTAAGTCCCCAGATGACTCAAGAAGGGTTTGAAACTTGTGAATTAATATCTCCCCTCTTTTACTGGAGAGTTTTTAGAAAAAAAAAAACTAAAATAGAGGGAATAACTAAAATCTAAATAGAGGAATAATACATGAAAAAACAGAAACTTTGTAAACAATAACCAGGTACCAATATAATCTTTACATCAAGGTTTGTGGGTATTTTATTTCAATGAGTCTCAATTCATTATCCCACTTCTAATAACTCAGCCCAGTTTTCAGCAATTTCTCTTTTGTTAGAGACATAAGTGGCCTGCTTGGAGCTCAAAGAATTTTCACCTTTGGACCAGTTTCCACACATCCTTGTTTCTTGTCCAAACTGCATCTTATTCATGCTTTGTGGTTAGGTTCTCAGACCACAAAGCAAATTTAAACAGCATAACTTTGGGAATTTAGGACAAACACTATGATTACAGAGTGATTTGATCTATCCAAGATATTTAGCTTATCAATGCAATGAGTGACTTTAAAAGGTCATGGGTGACTCATTTGCACTGTTCCCACCCTCCTCCTATATGGAACAGGAAAAGATCCAAAGTGTCTGCTCTGGGCCAAAGCTCCGGGGGAAGGAGACTGTCAGCCACAAGCTGTATCAGTTTGGGGGCAAATGATCATTCTGAAAGCCTGAAAAACAACTGTGCTTCTAAGAGATAGTGAGAACTGAAGATCTAGCTGAATTTTAAAAAAGAACAAACCAAGAAATAATCTGCTCATCCAAGACCGTGGCAGTAAAAGCAGTCAGTCAGAGATTCAAGAAAGAAGCAAGTGAGCACCCAGATGCAGGATTATCAAGTATAGTCACAAAATGTTAGACTTTGGGTACAAATAATGAGATGAATTTTAACAGAAAGATAATTCCCCAGAAAAGTCTCAATTATTTGCAATTTCTATGTTCTTCTTGGCTCCAATTATGTGTTCTTTATTTAAAGTCATCTTAGCTTCAGTGTTATAGGAAAGCAGGTTCTTTAGAAAAAGATGGGCAAGGGGGGCGGAGCCAAGATGGCGAACTGCGGACAGCTTTCTCTGTGAACTCCCTCCATCATTCCCTCAAACCCAGACAAAGTAAGCCTTAAAACTGGTTTCTGAGTGAGGTCCTCGCCAAGCATTTGGACTACAACGCACTTCTATAAAAGATCTACCTTGAAAGAACTCCGGAGAAGGTTAGCCTCAGGGGAAATCGGCCTCTGGTCGCGATTGGACTCCAGCCGGGGCGGAAGTCAGGGCTGCGATAGAGGGGCGGATTTTGGGCACCCAGGAAGCCCCTGGGAGACACCTGGGCCACTTTGCTCTGCTTGCGGGCAGGTGCTTTGGCAGATCTGCCTTTGGAAGGGGGTGGATCGAGAACAGCTGAAAACGTGGTCCTGGTGCGAATCTAGCCCGACCAGCCTCAGACCGGAAGTCAACTCGGCAAACTGCCCCAGGGCAAATATAAATTGTTGCAGTTTTCTCGGCTTTTGACCCATATCCCAACTTTAAATCATGAGCAAGAAGCAGAAGAGAGCTCTCACCATAGAAAGCTTTTACGGAGAAAAAATAGAACAGTCCCCAGATCCTGACATTATGAAAACAATCCCAGATGAAGCCACAAAGGCAGACTTAAGTTGGTCTCCCTTTCAGAAGGCTTACCTGGATGATTGCATTAAGAATCTCAAAAGAGAGCTAGAAGAAGAATGGGGAAATAAATTGAGATCAGGGCAACAGAAATATCAAAAACTGGAAAATAGGACTGGTGAATTGGAAAAAGAAAACAGTTCACTGAAAAACAAAATTGGTGAATTGGAAAAAATCACCAATTCACTGGAAAATAAAAATGGTGAACTGAAAAACAAAATTGGTGAATTGGAAAAAGACAACAATTCACTGA
>JAJPUD010018223.1:6425-24154 GCA_023553655.1 Myrmecobius fasciatus | reverse complement strand
AACTCTTAGAAAGAATTTTGAGTTATATCATCCCTAAAAGATGATATCATCTCAAGCCAAGAACTTTCCATCTCATTGTACAGATGATATCACCCTTAAACTATAAATAGCAACTTGATAAAATTCTGTGGACTATATTGATACTGACAAAGCAGACTATGGAAAGTTTATTTCTAGTATATGATGAAATGACTCAGCAACAGTTTTCTTTTATGGAATAAAAAATAGGATAGAAATGGAATAATCCCACGATGGTTTGAAACTCTTTTTTTTTATTTGGTGGTATTATTATGGACTCCTTACAAATTGCTCTAAATGTTACAAATACTACTAGCATTGATGTACCAGGTGAAGTTTAAAGCTTTCAGCCTTAATTTTATCTTTCTCTTTCTTTATTCAGATACTGAAAACCTGAACTGACAGGACTTCTTGAAATCTTTTCATGAGTTCATTTTCTGGTATGCTCATGGACATGGCATTGTGAATAGCCTATGCAAAATCCTAAAAGATCGAGTTTATAAGATCTCCTGGAAATTTTGGCAGAAAATAATTAAATGCACCTCAATTGTAAGGCCTCTTAAATAGTCATAATTTGGGACTCTAAAGTAGCATCATTGACAATAACCTATTCTTTTTTTTAATATATGCTTCAATAATTGCCTAAATGATATTCATAAAGTATAAATTTAACCTGTTTGATTCTCTGCTAAAGAAGATACAGTGGCTTCCTATTTCATATAGAATAACAATACAAACTCCTCTCTCTGGTATTTAAAATCCTTCACAATATAAGTCTAAGCTAACAATCATTTATTAGAAAGCAGCTTAGACTGTTTAGTGGATGAGACAAAATGAAAACTACTGTACTATACATAGTTTATACACATACATATGTATGCACATATCAATATACACACACATATATATACATAATTATTGTAAAGGTTATAATATATGTCTCTCTATATTCATACATACATAAATATGTATACATGTGTGTGTAAAAATATACAATATGACAAATTAGAGATAGCCAGAGAGAGAAGGCACTTAGATTGTGGAGGACCAATTTCTTGCAAAAGATAGGATTTTAGCTGGGACTTGAAGATATCCAGGGAAATGAAAAAAAAGGAGTTGAAGAAGCATACAGAACAATTATCAAAGATGCATGAAGTAAGGAGATGAAGTATCTTATGCTAGAAAAAAATGGAAGAAGACAGATTATATAGTGCTTTGAAAGGCAAAGTTCTTTGATTTCAGTTTGATCTTGGGACTAATAGGAAGTTATTGAAGGCAATTAAAGAAAGGGTAGTCTATGGTTAGACCTGTGCTTTGAGAGGAGACAGTGTAAAAGGTGATAATGGTACACATAAATATGTGTTATATAGGTAGAATGATATGACATGTTACGTGATTAAGTAGGGAAAATTTGTGTGAATGAGAAAGAGAGAGAAAAAGAAAGAGAGACAGAGACAGAGAGAGACAGGGACAGAGACAGAGACAGAGACAGAGACAGAGAGGATAACATTTAATTCATGATTGTTGGTGCCTGGAAGGATAGAAGTTTCCTTGAAAATAATAGGGAAAAGAGAGTTTTTTGGTTTATTTTTGTTTTGGGGGGGGGATGAGTTCAGTTTTGGATATGTTGAATTTAAGATGTCTACAAAGCATCTATTTTGAGATGTCTAATGGATCCAAGACTGAAAGTCAAGAGAAAATTTAGTACTGGCCAAAATGATCTGAGAACTCTATGCCTTAATAATAATATTAGTATTTAGATAGCACCTTAAGGTTTGTAAAATATTTCACTAATATTATAAAATTTTATCTTCATAATGAACCTATTATCATCATTTAACAGCTGAAGAAACAGAGAGAGTTAAAGTTATAATTATTTGACCACTTATTCAACCAGGTTAGTTTCAGGTTTGAACTCAGGTCTTCCTATCTCCAGATCTATGTCTCTATCCACAGTAGTTCCATTCATCTGAGTTATTAATTAAAACCATGGTAGCTGATTAGCTCAGAAATTGAAATAGAATGGAAGACAGGGAAGATAGCCAAGGACAGACCTTTGGGGAATATCAATGAAGACTTGTATGACTTGAATGAATATCAATAAGAAGATAATAATGAATGATCAGATATGTAGAAAGCAGACCAGAAAAGATTTATGCCATAAAAATCTAAAGCAAAGAGTATATCAAAGAGAAGGTGATTGACCATATCAGACACTCAGACATTAAAGAGAGTTTTTTTGTTTGTTTGTTTTGTTTTGTTTTTAAGGGGAAGGTTAATATAGCCAAATTCTGAAATTCCTATGTGAGGGAGAAAATATTTCAAGAAAGACAAAGCAAAACAATTCAAATATAGCTCAGTCAGAATTAGAAAGGCCCTAATAGAGGCTACATTAAAAGATCACAGGTCTTGGAATACTGGGATTATCAAAGAGCAAAAGAATTAAGATTGCAGCCAAAAATATTATACTCAGTAGAGTTAAACATAATGCTGAATGAAAAAAATGGGCATTCAATGAATTGTCAGATTTTCAGGACTTTGTTGAAAAATGACCTGAACTTAATAGAAAATTTGGCATATAAGATCCAAGAAAAATTTGTTAAGCATCAAACACTACTTTTAAAGGCTTCAATAATGACAACTTTTATGTTTTATATGTGAAAATGTAAACCATATGTCTAAAATTGTCATTAGTAATTGGATAGTTCATAAGAAAAATGGAGGTAGAGCTGAGCATGATGTGATTCTAAAAAAAGCAAAATCATGTAGGAAAAGGTAAAAAGAGTAAAATGATATCATGTAAATGAGGTACAAGAGTTAGTACTGAAACACAGGAATTAAATGGGGGAGGAAGTTGATAGTTTTGGAATTCTACTCAGACCAGAAGTGGGTTAAAATAACAACATACATACATATCTTGAAGAGTACAAAAGACTTCACAATTTATAAAGAAATAAGTGGGGGAGGGAATAGGATAAGAGAGGGATATAGAAGAGTGTCTAGATTAAGGGAAAAAGGATAAGGTGTGTAGAGTAATGGGAATGGGAAAAAAAGGAAGGGAAATGATTACAGGAGATGATAAGGGAGGATTCTTGGGTCTGGGATGAGGGTGGGAGGGTGATTTTAAATAATAGTAAGGCAAGGTAGTGAATAGAAGGAGAGCAGAGGAGCCAACATATATGGGAAATAAGAATATTAATCAGAAGTACAATTTATCTGAAAAAAAAACGGGTAGTAATCATTGATCTCAGACAAATCTAAGGCTGAAATAGATTTAGTCAAAAGAGAAAAAGTCGGGAAATTGCACTGTATGTCAGCCATATTAATGAATATTATTTCAGACTACTTAAAATAATTAGATTGTCCCCAGATTTTGGGATTAGAATTCACTATCTGACAAAAATTGCTGGGAGAATTGGAAAACAGTATGACAGAAACTAGGCATTAACCAAAACCTAACACTCTATACCAAGATAAGGTCAATATGGGTTCATGATTTAGACATAAAGAGTGACATTACAAGTAAATTAGGAGAACAAAGGAAAACCTGTCTCTCAGATCTGTGGAGAAGAAAGGAATTTATGCCTAAAGAAGAGCTAAAATATATCATGAAATGCAAAATGGATAATTTTATTATATTAAATTTTTAAAAAATTCTGTATAGACAAAACCAATTCAGCCCAAATTCAAAAGGAAGCAAAAGGAATTTTTTTTCATCTAAGGGTTCTGATAAAGGCCTCATTTCTAAAATATATAGAGAATTCATTCTAATTTATAAGATTATAAGCAATTCTCTAATTAATAGATGGTCAAAGGACATGAACAGACAATTTTCAAATGAACAAATTAAAACAATTTCTACTCATGTGAAAAATACTTTAAATCTCTATTGAGCAGAGAAATTTAAATTAAAGTACCCTTTCACACCCCTTAGATTGCCTAAGATGAGCCAAGATTGGCTAACATGGATAATGATAAATGTTGGAGGGGGGTGGGGAAACTGGGACACTGATACATTGTTGATGGAGTTGTGAACTGATCCAACCATTCTGAAGAGCAATTTGGAACTATGCCTAAAGGGCTATCAAATTGTGTATACCTTTTGCCCATCAGTGTCTCTCCTGGGCCTATATCCCAAAGAGATCATAAAAAGGGGAAAAGAACCCACATGTGCAAAAATGTTTGTAGCAATCCTTTTTATAGTGGCAAGGAATTGGAAAATTAGTGGATGCCCATCAGTTAGGGTATATGGTGTTTGATTGTTATGGAATATTATTGTTCTATAAGGAACGATCAGCAGGATGATTTAAGAAATGCCTGGAGAATCATGAACTGATGATAAGTAAAATGAGTAGAACTAAGAGAATACACAATAAGATTATGTGTTGATCACTGGGATGGACTTGACTTTCTTCAACAATGAGCTGAATCAAGTCAATTCTGATAGACTTGTGATGGAGAGAGCCATCTGCATCCAGAAAGAAGACGGTGGGTCCTAACATAGTATTTTTACCTATTTTGTTGTTTGCTTTTTTCTTTTTCTTTTTTTTTCCTTTTTGATATGTTTTTTCTTGCGCAGCATGATACTTGTGGAAATATTTATAGAATTGCATATATTTAACATATATTGGATTACTTCCTCTCTAGGGGTGGGGGTGGGGTGGGGTAAGGCAGGGAAAAACATTTGGAACACAAGGTTTTACAAGAGTGAATGTTTAAAAGTATTTCTGCATATATTTTGAAAATAAAGAGTTATTACTAAAAAAACTAGATTGTATAAGGTTGAATATTACTGTGGTATAGGAAATGATGAGTTGGTACATTTAGAAAAAAAAGAAAGACTTGGACTTATGAAGAATGATGTTATCCATCTTCAAATAAGCAAAGGATAAACAATCATAGTATGGCTTTATATATACATATGTATATATGGATGTATATGTGTGTAAAGAAGTGTGATTATAGATATCTATGTATATGTAGATGTATGCATGTGTGTATGTGTGTGTAAATTTCCACATTTAATTGCGTCCTCTTCTTAGGGGAGTAGAGAGAAGAAAAAAGGGGAAAACAACTAATTTGTGCTTAGCAGAGAACAGAAGAAAACCTATAAGGAAGAAAAGAAAAGAAATGGACAGCTCTGAATATAATGTGAAGTATTTATTGTATAGGCTTTTTGGAAATGGAAAATTATTGTTTCATATTTTGAATTTTCTCATATTTTGCTGTGCAAATTTTTGACAATTTTTTCATTTGTTTTTTTTCTTTTGTACTTAAGTTTTAAATAAGTAAATTTAAAAAAAGATTAAAATTCAGAAGAGACCTTTGAATTTGGCAATTGAAAGTTCTTTGGAAGAAATTTTAATTGAATAATGTGAATGAAAGTCAGATTCCTAAGAGTAAAGAAGAATTAGGGGGAAAAGCCAGCTCTCTCAAAGAGTTAATCTTTTTCTCAAGGAATTTAGCCCAGAAAAGGAAAAGAAAAACAGGATGATGGCTAGCAAGGTTGGTTGGATAAAGTAAGAGGTTCTCCTTCTATATTTCCTACTCTTTCTCTTTAAGAATGTGAGAAACTTTGGCTTGTTTGTAGGCAATAGGGAAATAGCCAATAGAAAGTGACTCAAGTTAGTGACAGAGTAGGAATTATAGAAGGAGCAATCTATCAGAAAAAAATGGAATAAACTGGGATCTCATTCATGTAAAAGTCCTTATCTGAAAGGTTGGGTTGGGGAACCATAGGAGATTTGAGGAGCAATAAAGAAAATTTAGAAAATCCACTCTGGTGAATGGTGCAGACTTATCAAATATCTTTCCCTGATTCTCTCGCCCATATTTACCTACCAATCCCCTAACTTCCCAAAACTAGGGAAGTCCAGTGAAACTGAAGTAATTACTTTTCCCTGCACTTGACTATCTCTAAGTCTTTGCAGAGCGTATAATGCTCTCCCTTCTCTTTACTTCCACTATGTAAAATCCTGAGCATCATTTATTGAACAATTCATATGCTATTTACTACTTATAATCTTTCTTGATCATCCAGTTATTAATGATCTCCTGTTCAAATTTCATTGTATTTATTTTATGTATTTTAGGATTATTTATCTCTATACATGTTGTTTCCCTAAGATAGAATGTAAATTCCTTACAGACAAGGAGTGTTTCATTTTTTTCTTTATATATTTATATATATCTTTATATTTAACTAGGTCTCTAGGACACAGCAGGTGCTTAATAAAAGGTTGTTGAATTGAATTCAAATGAATTGGAAAAAAAAAAAAAAACTTGGGCAATGTCAGGTCCTACAAATCCTTCTTTGAAGCATTAATGGCAAAATATTGTATTATATGGGTGCTGCTTAAGTGACATGTTGACACAACACTACAGAATCTCCACTTAGGATTAGGCTTTTCATTTATTCTTAGACATGGCACCACAAGGATCCTCCCAGAATGATAGGCAGATTTTGCAAAATGGAACAATTTGTATAGCCTACCTACTATAATCAGTTCAAGGAAACCTTATTTGATTAGATGCTTAGGATTTTCTTCAGTTATTTCCCTATGAATAAAATGACATTTCTAACTTTTAAGTGAATTAATTCAATTACTGGATCCATATGGAATGAAACAGCTTCCTCTTAAAAGCTCTTGGTTCCTCAGAAAAATTCTTTGAAATTTGTTAACAACCTCATATAGTCAGAAAACTTTAATGGTATAATTGTCCCTGCTATGCCTTGCGCTCTCAACTAAATCCTTCTGGGGGACTTTATGACAGTTTTTTTGCACTCTTCAGTATAGGTCCATTCTAATATTTAAAATCAAGCTCCTAGCTTTGTCAACTATAATTACTGAAAATCTTTAAAAAGACTGGAAGGTCTTAATACCTCTGGCAATGTCCTTCATGAAAATATGTGAAATTTATTTTTACTGATAATTGACAAACCACAAATTAGAAATGGCTGCCATTTTACATTCATGAATGACTTTGAAGAAACAAACAAATTTCAGAAAAGTGAAGGCAGTTGGGTTTGACTTTTATGGTATCATGGTAAAGAGAAAGCCCAAATTTATAAAGGTATTCTTAGGATTCTCAAGAGAATAAGTGGGAACCTGACAGTGCTTTGCTTGCCTAGTAATCATCTGATAGAAAACTAGACCCACGAGGGAGCCTTGTTTAGGGTTGCCAGAATTCTTTAGGTATTTTACTGGGTGTCCATTAAGCCCAGAATTCTCTCTCTCTTTATCTTTTCCTCCCAGATTTGCTGACTTCTTTGGAGTCTCAACTAAAATTCCAAGTTCTGAAAAAAATGTTCTCCAATTCAGCTGAATTCTAATGTTTTTCCTCTGACATTATCTTCAATTTCCTCTATCTTGTTTATTTCATACACACACACACACACACACACACACACTTCCATTTTGTCTCTTTGTCTCAAGGTGTGATCCTTGAAGGAACATATTCCTGGCATATACTAGGCATTAAATAAATGCTTGTTCACTTGATTTATCTATCTCGCCCATAATTATTCTTATACAAATTGCAAAAAGAGAAACTTGCTTCCAGCAACTCCATATCCTTTTGTTACTTCTCTCCTGCGACCCTGCCCCAGGATCTTTCTCTTATTTCTTTTCTCAGATACTGGTGTTATCTCCAGATCCCTTAGCTGTGTATGTTCTTCTTAGTGTGATACCCTATCTTGACCTAGGCCTCCATGTTTATGACTTTGGCTACATTTTTTCCCCTCCTTATATTCTAAAATCTTGGTATTCTGGTAGATAAGTGTTTGAGAGGATTCAATAAATAAGGTCATTTTAAGGAATATAAATTGATAATGACTGATAATGAGAGAGTCTGTCCAGATTTGATTTTATCAGACTTCAAATAATCCAAACAAGGGTCTATCAATGCAGTGGTGGGTTTAGTGGGAGAAAACTTTGTTCTGGAGAGTCTTTCAGTTCTCAAATAGCATTATGCAGATGTTTTCTTAGTTTTTGCAAACTATCTATCCCTGCTCCCTAAGCATCTGGGGATCCCATGAGTTTAGGAACCTGTGATGTTTATATAAGTTTCCTGGGGGCCACAAATGTTTAGATGCTAAATTAAAAAAAAAAAACAAAACAAAACAAAGCAAAACATCTTCCTTCTTTCTGGGAAGTTTTGATGTTGATTTCCAAATCAAGACACACTGATCTTGACATAACAATAACTGTTCCTGCTTCTCCATCAAATGACCCTCATAGATGGAAATGGGTTTTTACTGTGTTAATTATGGCATGTTTTATTTAGCAATATGTCTCATTTGCCATATTGATCTGTTTTACTGGAATGCCAGCACTAGATGGAGAGAAACAATTGAGAGGTATCATGACAAGAAATTCATTTTAGACAATTGAAATAGGCTTATTTGGCTTTAAATGGTTCTTACCCTGTTCACTTCTTTACCTTACCTTCCAATGGTAAAATTTATAATATGCTTCCCCACGGGTTTGTGTGTGTGTGTGTGTGTGTGTGTGTGTGTGTGTGTGTGTGTATGCCTATGTCCATATATGTGTATTAAGAGAAGATAGTTAACTTTTCATTCTGTCTTTTTCTGTTAATATTTCCTCTCAGGTACCTCATGTACATCTTCAGTGTTGTTCAGTATTTATTTCTTTGGATTCATTTATAACCTTCTGGTTATGATTCACTTAATTTCTCAGTGTCTGAGTTTCATTATATCTAAAAAGTATTATAGGATCTTTCTAATTTAGCTTCTAAGGTTTTTTGCAGATTATTGAACATTATAGAATATAAAAAATACAATATTTTGTCCAAATGTATTGGCAATTTTGATCACTTTCAATTGATTTGGTTCTAGGATACTTGTTCACTTCCATGTTCTGAAGAATATATGTATTGAAGTTGGCCTTCAGTGCTGCTCCTTCCTTTCCTGCCCTAGAAATCTATCATCATATTTAAAGCATTGGAAGGACTTTTGGAGACTTTCTAGTCCAACTTCTTATATTATAGATGAGTTAGTAAATCCAGAGATATTAAATAGCTTGTCCTGAGAAGTAACTAGTACCCAGTATTTAAAAAATGGGGTCCTATGACTTCGTGGCTCATATTTGTTCCACTGTCTCTATAGTTAAGAACAAAATTTATTTTCATGTTCTTTTGATAAGGATTGATTCTATTTTTGAACACTCCTTGAGGCTCTACAAATTGACTCCTCTAACACAGGTCTACTGGATTTTTGATTATACTTAGAGAGAAACTTAAGCTGTAGTTGATCAAGATGGAATATCAATCCTTTGGACAATAGATTCAGAGACCAGAAGGATCTTAGAAGGTCATCTGGTCTAACCTCTTCACTTAATACTTGAAGAAGGGTGACTTACCCAAGGCCACATTGGTAGGAAATATTCAAAATATGATTCAAATTAGTTGATTATATATATATAATTCTTTTTTACACTACTATGATGCTGTCTTATTTAGTAGTATTTCTATTTCAGTACAGGGAAGAGCACATAACTCTGTAGTCTGAGTAGCTGAAATGAGTAAAACAAATTATTAGGTATTAGAGAGAAAATTCTAGAAAGTCAGGGAAAATATTCAAAGCAGATTTGCCATCAGTGATATCTCAGTCTTTATTTTAAAGCCGATTTCCTTCTTGGTCAATCTCACAGCTCAAAATACCATCCTTGTAGGTGAGACATGGCCTTTGAAATATATTGCTTTGAAGCAATTGTTGCAGTTGGAAGGGGCATATATTCAAAAAATAGTTTTTATGGAAGAAATTAGAGACATTTATTGCCATAGAAAGTAACCAAACTAATATTGATTAGCATCATAATTTGAAGAAATGTGCCCTGCATTTTTTCTAATGGGTGAAAATAACAAATAAACTCTCTTCTTACTGCTTATGGTCTGCTCTCAAACTGCTCTTTCTACAAAGTTATGAAGGGCACTGTAATATCTGCAAAGGTGACCTAATTTATACAAATAATGTTTTAAAAATTTGCCAAAAAAGCAAACAGGAAGATATTCTGAAAATAATTTTGGCAAGTCTGAAGTTTTATCATAGTTCAAGGAATCAAATTCATTGATCACCATTACATTCCTGTGCAGAAGCAAACATTGCTTTTTATTTCAGCATCCAGGCCATGTTTATACTTTAAATGGACAGCAACACCTACTGTACATTAATCTTACCCAGATTCTCTGATCTAACAAAACAGAGGGCTGTCAATGCTGCAAAAAGAAAAAAAGGCCAAAACAAACAAACAAAAAAAAACCCCTCTCTTTGATAATTGAAGAGAGACAAAATGTTCTGCTTTTCAGCACATTTTAATCCACAGCTGGTGCACAGATTGGCATAGAGTATATGTTAGGTTTAGCTGTGATTTTTTTCAAGTTGATGTTGCCTATATTTAGATCTCTGGAGTTTGAGGAAGGCTGAAAGAAAGTGTTTGAATGTGAGCGCTATTGACTGGGGAAAATGGTGTTTAATAGAGTTATGGATTTTGGCCATCCTAAATCATGCTTGTTTTACATATGCATTTCATAAGCACCCACAGAGGAAATTGAGAATTTAACTGGGTATATTAAAAATAACTGATCCTTTAAAAAGAGGGTGGACTCACTTTGATAAATTCCATTTCAGTATTTTCCAAAAAAAGGTCTGAGGTGCTTTGGTAATATAAGAAGAAATTCTCTGCCAGAATTATATGGCTAAGATTTCTATTTTAATTAAGTCCAAATTATCTACTGTAGTCCACTGATGTTCATCTTTTTTTTTACTCATTCAAAAAGCTTTTAGTAAGCACACCTATATGCAAGATTCCATGCTAGAAACACCTTATAAAGCCAAAAACAAAACAATATCTGTGCTCAAGGAACTTCTGTTCTACTGGATGAAAAACAGCATGAAACTCTAGGTATATCAAAGATATTTGACCCTGCAGAAGGAAAAAAATATTATATCTATATCTCTTTATGCGTGTATATATAATATATGTATATATGTACATGCAGTATATGCAGATATATAATATGAAATATATGTAAATGTATAAATTCACATACACACATATGCACATGTATACACATGTATATATTTGAGATGGAGGAAATATCAATGGAAATCCAAAAAAAGTTTCACATAGGAGGGTGATACTTTATTTGAGCCATAAAGGAAACTAGTTTGTTTGTTTTTTTCATGGAAAAGATAAATTTGAAGTATTTTGAATTCATTTTTTAATCGACAATTCTAGTTTAAAAATATTTATTTTGCCTTTTATTTTCACAAATCACATGCAAAACTAATTTTAACAGTTTTTTTTCTTAAATTTTGAGTTCCAAATTCTCTACCACCCATCCCTCCTTTGTCACCGAGAAGGCAAACATTTTGATATAGGCAATATATGTGTAGTCTTGCAAAACATAATTCCATATTAGTGATGTTATAAAAGATAACATAGATTCCCCCCAAAATCATATTCTACAAATTGTTTAGACATTCTCCAATTGATGGGCAGCCCCTCATTTTCCAATTCTTTGACACCAGAAAAGAACTGCTATAAAAATTTTTATACAGAAAGGTCTTTTTACTTTTTTAATCTCTGACATAGACCTGACAATAGTATTTCTGGGTCAAAAATATGCAAGGTTTGAAATGTGCCTTTTGGGCACAGTTCAAAATTGCTCAACAGATTGGTCGAATCAGTTCACCGTTCCACTAACAATGAATTTCCTTCAATATTTGGTATTTTCTTTTTTAGTCATATTAGTCAATCTGATAAGGATAAACTAATACTTCAGAAATGTTTAATTTGCATTTTTCCAATTAATGATGATTTAAAGCATTTATTTCTTATAGATATAAAAACAATCTTATGGATTATTTCACCTGAAAACTACTTATTCTTATCTTTTGATCATTTATCAAATGGGAGATGACTGTTAATTTTATAATTTTGACTCATCTCTATATATTTGAGAAATGTGTCCTTTATCAAAGAAACATGCTGAAATTTTTTTTTAGATATGATTGCTAATTGTATTTCCCTTTATCCTATTTTCCCTACTTATTCTATTCTTTCTCTCTCTCTTTTTAACCGTGCCCCTCCTCAAAAGGGTTTTCTTTGGACTACTGCCACTCTCAATCCATCCACCCTTCTATCGGCTTCTACCATCCTTCTTTTATCTCTTCCCATTCTTACTTTCTTATAGAATAAGATGGATTTCTATACCGATCTGAGGGTGTAGGTTATTCTTTATTTCAGCCAATTCTGATAAGTGTAAGTTTCAAATATTCCCTGTTAGCTTCCCTATGTTCCCCTCTACTATAAAAGCACGTTCTCACCTCTATTAAGAGACATCATTAACCCTATTCTACCTCTCCCTTCTGCTGTCTCTCAGTGCATTCCTCTTTCTCATCACTTCATTTTTTTATATCAACCCATCACATTCAAATCACACATATACTCTCTATGTATATTTCTAACTTCCTGCATAATGGAAAAGTTCTTTTTGAATTACAAGTTTTATCTTCCCATGTAGGAATGTAAAAAGATTAACTTTGAGTCACTTATGATTTTCCTTTCCTGTTTACCTTTTTATGCTACTCTTGAGTCTTATATTTGAAAGCAAATTTTCTATTCGTCTGTGATTTATCAGGAATGTTTGAAAGAAATCTATTTCATTGAATATCCATTTTCCTCAAGAAGGATTATAATAATTTTTTTCTGGGTAAGCAATTATTGGTTGTAATCCTAACTCCTTTGCCCTTTGGAATATCATAATTCTCCAATCCTTTAATGTAGATATTGCTAAATTTTGTGTTATCCTGATTGTGGCTCTATGATATTTGAATTGCTTGTTTCTGATTTCTTGCAATATATTCTTCTTTTTAATTTTTAAAGCTTTTTATATTCAAAACATATGCATGAATAATTTGTCAACATTGACCCTTGTATATCCTTGTGTTTCAGATTTTCCCCTCCTTCCCTCTACCCCTTACCCTTTATGCCAAGCAATCCAATGTAAATTAAACATGTAGAAATACATGTTAAGTCCAATATGTGTAAGCATATTTATACAATTCTCTTGCTACACAAGAAAAATAAGATTAAAAAAGGAAAGTAAATGGGTAAGAAAACGAAAATGAAAGCAAACAATAGCAAGAGTAAGAATGTTATGTTGTGATTCATATTCAAATGCCATAGCCCTCTCTTTGGATGTAGATGGCTCTCTCCATCACAAGATCATTGGAAATGGCATCAGTCATCTCATTGTTGCAAAGAGTTGCATTAATCAGAATTGATAATCTTGTTATTTTCCTGTACAATGATCTCCTGATTCTGCTCATTTCATTTAGCATCAGTTCATGTAAGTCTCTCCAGGCCTCTCTGAAATCATACTGCTGATCATTTCTTATAGAACAACAATATTCCATAGCATTCATACACCATAACTTATTCAGCCATTTTCTAACTGATGGAACTCAGTTTCCAGTTTCTTGCCACTACAAAAAGGGTTGCCACAAACATTTTTGCAAATGTGGGTCACCTTCCTACCTTTAAGATCTCTTTGAGATATAGGCCCAATAGAAACACTGCTTAATCAAAAGGTATGCACAGTTTGATAACTTTTTGAACATAGTTCCAAATTGCTCTCCAGAATGGCTGGATCCATTGACAGTTCCATCATTAATGTATTAGTGTCCCAGTTTTTCCACATTCCCTCCAATATTCATTATCATCTTTTCCTGTCATCTTCACCAATCTGAAAGGTGTGTAGTGGCATCTCAGAGTTGTCTTAATTTGCATTTCTTTGACCAATAGTAATTTAGAGCACTTTCTCATATGATTAGAAATGGTTTTAACTTCTTCATCTGAAAATTGCCTCTTCATATTTTTTGACCATTTATCGGTTGGCGAATAACTTGAATTCTCAGAAATTTGAGTCAATCCTCTATGTATTTTAGAAATGAATCCTTTCTCAGAATCCTTAGATGTAAAAATGATTTCTCAATGTATTCCTTCCTTTCTGATCTTCTCTGCATTAGTTTTGTTTGTACAAAATCTTTTTAACTTATTATAATGAAAATTATCTATTTGGTGTTCATTTATGAAGTTTCAGTTCTTCTTTGGACACAAATTCCTTCATTCTCCACAAATCTGAGAAGTAAACTATTTTATGCTATTCTAAGTTGCTGATAATATCACTCTTTATGTCTAAATCATGAACCCATTTTGAAATTACTTGGTATGTGGTGTTAGGTGTGAGTCAAGCTCTAATTTCTTCTCTACTAGTTTCCAATTTTCCCAGCAGTTTTTGTCAAATAGTGAGTTCTTATTTCAAAAACTGGAGTCTTTAGGTTTGTCAAACACTAGATTGCTATAGTTATTGACTATTTTGTCCTGTGATCCAATTCTATTCCACTTATCAATTACTCTATTTCTTAGCCAATAACAAACAGTTTTGATGACTTCTACTTCATAATATAATTCTAGGTCTGGTACAGCTAGGCCACTTTCATTGGAATTTTTTTTTTTCATTAATTCCCTTGAAATTCTTGATTTTTGTCCTTTCAGATGAAATTTGTTATTACTTTTTCTAGGTTAGTAAAATAATTTCTTGGGAGGTTGATTGGTATGGCAGTAAATATGTATATTAATCTAGGTAATATTGTCATTTTTATTATATTCTCTCAGCCTAACCATGAACACTTTATATTTTTCTAACTGATTAGGTCTGACTTTATTTGTGTGGAAAGTGTTTTGTAATTGTGTTCATATAGTTCCTGACTTCCCTTTGGCAGATAGATTCCCAAATATTTTACATAGTTATTTAGAATGAAATTTCTTTTTGTATCTCTTGCTGCTGGATTTTGTTGGTAATATATAAAAATACTAATGATTTATGTGGATTTATTTTATATCTTACAACTTTGCTAAAGTTGTGAATTGTTTCTAATAATTTTTAGTTGATTCTCTAGGGTTTTCTAAGTAAGCCCAATTCATTTGTCTTCTCTTTCCATTTTATGCAAGTAAGCATCTAGAGATATAAAATTTCCCCTTATAACTGCTTTGACTGCATCCCATGAATTTTAGTATATTGTCTCATTATTGTCATTCTCTTGGGTGAAATTGTTGATTGTGTTTATGATTTGTTGTTCCACACATTCATTCTTTAGGATTAGATTATTTAATTTTCCATTATTTTTTGGTCTATTTTCTTCTGGCATTATATTGCATGTGATTCTTATTGCATCATGATCTGGGAAAAATACATTTAGTATTTCTGCCTTTCTACATTTAATTTTGACGTTTTTATGCTCTAATATGTAATCAGTTTTCATATAGGTTCCATGAACTGCAGAGAAAAAAGTAAATTCCTTTCTGTCTCCATTCAATTTTCTCCGAAGATCAATCATACCTAACTTTCCTAACATTCTGTTTACCTCCTTAACTTCTTTCTTATTTATTTTGTGGTTTGATTTATCTAGTTCTGAGAGATCAAGGTTGAGATCTCCCACTAGTATAGTTTTTGTATCTATTTCACCTTCCATCTCTCTTAATTTCTCCTCTAGGAATTTGGATGCTATACCACTATATATGCATATATGGTTTAGTATTGATGGTAATATTGGTGCATATATGTTTAGTATTGATATTGGTTTATTATTGATGGTACCCTTTAGTGAAATATAGTTTCCTTTTTTATCTTTTTAAATTAGATCTATCTCTGCTTTTACTAGATTTGAGATCAGGATTGCTACCCCTGCTTTTCTTGTTTCAGCTGAAGATTGTGCTCCAGCCCTTTACCTTCATTCTGTATGTATCATTATACTTTAGATGTGTTTCTTGTAAACAACATACTGTAGGATTCTGGCTTTTAATCCAGTCTGCTATCTGCTTCCATTTTATGAGAGTGTTCATCCAATTCACATTCACAGTTAAAATAACTACTTCTGTATTCCATGCCATCTTATTTACCTTATGTTATGCCTTTCATTTTCTTTTCGCCTTTCCCTGCTCCCAGTATTTTGCTTTTGATAACCACCTTGCTCAAACAGCCCTCCCCTTCAGAGACCCTCCCCATTTTTTACACTTTTCCCCTTAAACTTGTTTTTCCTTCTATTAGTCTTTCCCTTTCTTTTCCCCTTTTCCCTCCCACTTCCTTATAAGGTGAGACAAGTTTCTCTGTGAAACCAAATATGCCTGATATTCTCTCATTGAGTCAAATCTGATGAGAGTAAGATTTACACAATTTTCATCCCCCTCTCTTCTTTCCCTTAATTGTAATAAATTGTTTTTTGCCTTTTTGTGGGATGTAATTCCTCTTATTTTATCTCTTTTTCCATTTTTTTTCCAGTATGATCCCCGTTCCAATTCCAGTTTCTTTTTCATTTTATCATAATAAAATCAAATTATACCTGCACTCTCTAAGTATACCCATAGCAGAAATATAGTTCTCAGAAGTTCTTTCCTTTTTATCTTTTTATGTTTCTCTTGAGTTATATGTTTGGAGATCAAATTTTTTATTCAGTTCTGGTCTTTTCATTAGAAATAGGTGAAATTCACCTATATCATTGATAGTCTTCCCTGAAAGATAATGCTCATTTTAGCTGGATAGTTTATTCTTGGCTATAATCCAAATTCCTTTACCTTTCAGAATATGAGATTGCACATCCTTTAATCCTTTAAGGTGGAAGCTGCTAGGTCCTGGGCAATCCTAATTAAATCGTTTCTTTCTGGCTGCTTGCAACATCTTTTCCTTGGAGCAATAGTTATGAAATTTAGCCACATATTCCTTGGGGATTTAATTTTGGGTCTCTTTCAGGAGGTAATTGGTGAATTCTTTCAATGGCTATTTTACCTTCTGATTCTAAGATATCAGGAAAGTTTTCTTTCTTTTTCTGAGGCAATTGCAGTAAAGTGACTTGCCCAGAGTCATACAGCTAGAAAGTGTTGTGTCTGAGGCAAGATTTAAACTCAGATCTTACTGACTTCAGGGATGGTGCTCTCTCCACTGTATCACCTAGTTGCCCCCATGGGCAGTTTTCTTTTATGATTTCCTGTAAGATAATGTCTAGGTTCTTTTTTTCATCATGGCTTCAGGAAGTCAAATAATCCTTAGATTGTCTCTCCTAGATCTATTTTCCATGTGAGTTGTTTTTCCTAGGAGGTATTTCATATTTTCTTCCTTTTGTTCATATTTTTGTTTGACTGGTTCTTGAAGTCTTATTGAGTCATTCACTTCCATTTGTTCAGTTCTAATTTTTAATGCATTATTTTCTTCAATTGTCTTTTTAGCTCCTTTTGTATTTGACCAATTGAATTTTTAAGTGAGTTGTTTTGTTCATTGCAGTTTTTTTCCATTTCACAAATTTTATTTATCAATGAATTGGTATCTTTTTCATATCTATTTTATAAGGCATCATATGCTTTTTCCATTTCATCAAATATGTTTTGTAGGGAGTTATATGCTTTCCCCATCCCTTCTTGCAATGATCTCATTTCCTTTCCCCATTTTTCTTCTAACTTCCTTTTAAAATCCTTTATGCAATCTTCCAAGAAAGCCTTGTGACATGAGTACCAGCTCATATCTTCCTTTGGGGCTTCATTTGGAGTTGATTTGCCTTCAGGAACTTCTGGATTTGAGGTTTGCTCTTCTCTCTCTCTCTCTCTCTCTCTCTCTCTCTCTCTCTCTCTCTCTCT
>JAJPUD010018222.1:1596-29176 GCA_023553655.1 Myrmecobius fasciatus | reverse complement strand
ATGATTATCTCAATAGATGCAGAA
This sequence comes from Myrmecobius fasciatus, assembly GCA_023553655.1. Classification (NCBI taxonomy): domain Eukaryota; kingdom Metazoa; phylum Chordata; class Mammalia; order Dasyuromorphia; family Myrmecobiidae; genus Myrmecobius; species Myrmecobius fasciatus. The sequence continues at coordinate 29,152 of JAJPUD010018222.1, read as the reverse complement.
AAAGCATTTGATAAAATCCAACACCCTTTCCTATTAAAAACACTAGAGAGTATAGGAATAAATGGGCTTTTCCTTAAAATGATCAGTAGCATCTATTTAAAACCATCAGCAAGCATCATATGTAATGGAGACAAACTAAAACCATTCCCAATAAGATCAGGAGTGAAACAAGGCTGCCCACTGTCACCATTACTATTTAATATTGTATTAGAAATGTTAGCTTTAGCAATAAGAGAAGAAAAAGAGATAAAAGGAATCAGAGTAGGTAATGAAGAAACCAAATTATCACTCTTTGCAGATGACATGATGGTATACTTAGAGAACCCTAGAGATTCAACTAAAAAACTACTAGAAATAATTCACAACTTTGGCAAAGTTGCAGGATTCAAAATTAGTCCACATAAATCATCAGCATTTTTACATATTACCAACAAAGTTCAGCAGCAGGAGATACAAAAAGAAATTCCATTCCAAATAGCAGATGATAGGATAAAATATTTGGGAATCTATCTGCCAAGGAAAAGTCAGAAACTATACGAACTAAACTACAAAACACTTTCCACACAAATAAAATCAGACCTAATCAATTGGAAAAATATTAAGTGCTCATGGGTAGGCAGAGCGAACATAATAAAAATGACAATACTACCCAAACTAATCTACTTATTTAGTGCCATACCAATCAAACTCCCAAGAAATTATTTTACAGATCTAGAAAAAATAGTAGCAAAGTTCATTTGGAAGAACAAAAGGTCAAGGATTTCAAGGGGATTAATGAAAAAAAAGGCAGATGAAGGTGGCCTTGCTGTACCAGATCTAAAACTATATTATAAAGCAGCGGTCATCAAAACCGTTTGGTACTGGATAAGAAATAGAGCAGTGGATCAGTGGCACAGGATAGGTTATCAGGACAACCTAGGCATTAACCTTAACAATCTAGTGTTCGATAAACCCAAAGAACACAGCTTTTGGGATAAATACTCTCTATTTGGCAAAAACTGCTGGGAAAATTGGAAACTAGTGTGGAAGAAATTAGGGCTTGACCCATACCTAACACCACATACCAAGATAAGATCTAAATGGGTTCATGATCTAGATATAAAGAGGGACTTTGTAAGCAAGTTAGAGGAACGTAATATAGTTTATCTCTCAGACCTGTGGAGGTGGAACAAATTTATGTCCAAAGAAGACTTGGAACTCCTAATTGAACACCAGATGGATAATTTTGACTATATTAAGTTAAAAAGTTTCTGTACAAACAAAACAAATGCAGACAAGATTAGGAGGGAAGTATCTAATTGGGAAATCATCTTTACATTTAATGGTTCTGATAAAGGCCTCATTTCTAAAATATATAGAGAATTGTCTCATATATATAAGAATTCAAGCCACTCTTCAATAGATAAATGGTCAAGGGATATGAACAGACAATTTTCAGATGATGAAATTAAAACCATCTCTAGTCATATGAAAAGATGCTCCAAATCACTACTGATCAGAGAAATGCAAATTAAGACAACTCTGAGATACCACTACACACCTGTCAGATTGGCTAAAATGACAGGAAAAGATAACGATGAATGTTGGAGGGGATGTGGGAGGGCTGGGACACTAATACATTGTTGGTGGAACTGTGAACGGATCCAACCATTCTGGAGAGCAATTTGGAGCTATGCTCAAAAAGTTGCCAAACTGTGCATACCCTTTGACCCAGCAGTGTTTCTACTGGGCCTATATCCCAAAGAGATCTTAGAGGAGGGAAAGGGACCCACATGTGCAAGAATGTTTGTGGCAGCCCTTTTTGTAGTGGCTAGAAACTGGAAACTGAAGGGATGCCCATCAATTGGAGAGTGGCTGAATAAATTATGGTATATGAATGTTATGGAATATTATTGTTCTGTAAGAAACGACCAGCAGGACGATTTCAGAGAGGCCTGGAGAGACTTGCATGAACTGATGCTGAGTGAAACGAGCAGAACCAGGAGATCATCATGCACAGCAACAACAGTATTACATGATGATCAATTCTGATGGACATGGCTCTCTGCAATAAAGAATTGTCTCAAACCAGTTCCAGTTGTTCACTGAAGAAAACCATATACACCCAGAAAGAGGGACATGAAATATGGACCACAACGTAACATTTTCATGATCTCTATTGACATTTGCTTGCATTGTGTTGCCTTTCTCTGATTCTTTTTTTTTTCTTGTAGATAGGATTTTTCTTGCATAACTTCTCAAGCATTTCAACATTATTAACATGTAGTGGACTTCCTGCCATCTGGGGGAGGGGAGGGGACTGGGGGTAAAATTTGTATTGGAAAGCTTTGTAAAGATCAATGTTGGGGAACTACCCATACATATGTTATACAAATAAAAAGCTTAAAAAAGAAAAAAAAAAGATGATTAAGTCAGAAGTTCCCGTAGAGGACATCTAGTCCAGTAGAATCCCCAAGAACTTTCATAAGAATGTGGCCCCTAATTATAACTTGAAACTTTGCAGTAACAAGTTTTGCTATAGTCAAAAGCCACAGGTATTGACTTATCTTAGATAAACAGCATTAAATTCCTCATATGGTAAAGAATGTGTCATTGACATATTCTTTATTTCTGGCTAGATTTTTAGTTAGTCTCTGGGTAGATTTTTAGCCTCTGAGTAGATTTCTGTGTTTTAGAATATAAGCCTGTACTCACAGCCAATGGAAAGTCAGAAGGGGGTGGAGGCTTCTATGTTAGTGTCTATATAATCCTATGTTTTGTAACTTCCTTTGCACTCCTATACCAACACTGCTGTCACTGAGAGCTGCCTTTTCTCATGAGATTATAATAAATCTTTTTTTGCTTTTTACCTTGAGAGTCTGATTTTAATTTTGGTAAGGGTTGTTATCCCACACAGCTTTAAAGGTTTGTTCTGGGATATTTCTGTTCTTGAGGGGTCTTTCTCATACCAAAACCTTGAGCAGGCACTCTCCAGAGAGTTCTCCTTTATCTTGACTTAGGAATTCTTGTTCCAATTGGGTAAATTCCCCAAGAGAGACACTTGGAGAAAGCAAAAATGAAGGTAAATGGAGAATTAATTCAGCTCAGGAGATAGGCTAGCAGAGAAAAGTTTGGAATCAATCACATAAGTTGTGCACAGGTAAGCAAGAAATTGGTGAACTAAGAGACTCTTAAGTGTTTCTCTTTAGTGTTGGAAAACTCTTTAGCAGTGCTAGTCTGTAAGAGAGCTCTCTTTTCCCTTTGGTGAATCTTCCATCAGAGGGGATAAGACACTGTGAATCATGGAAAAGGAACAATCCAAGGTAGCTGGCTCTAAAAAAAAAAATCTATCTAGTGTCCCATAAGATAGCCTTTTAGGAAATAGGCTTAAAAATTGGAATGAATGAGGGAGGGGGAGGCAGAGCCAAGATGGTGGAGAGGACCCACATCTTTTTCTGAGCTCTCCCCATGTCTCTCAAATTAACAGCAAATCCAGCCTCAGAATTGGTTTTGGAGTGACAGAACACACAAATATTTGGAGTGTAACAAATTTCCAGCAGAAGATAATTTGGAAGATCTCCTGAAAAAGTCTGTTTCAATTGAGCATGAAGGGAGACAGCTGAACACAGGCAGGCACAAGGAAATCCAAGCGCAGGCAGTGCAGAGCCTGAGGAAGGTGTAGGCTTCATGCGCCAGATAATCTACTGGGAGGAATTTACAGCAGTTACTCTGTCCTGGTTGCAAGCCAGTAGATCAGCCGATTAGCTATAAAATATCCAGTGCAAATAAAAATAGTAAGCCCCTAAACTCCAGAATTTCACAGAATCTGGCCATGCCCACCCAGCACCAAAAGTTGGTCAGCACTGACCCAGTGCAGCCACTGTCACCTGTAGAGGAAGGTTGAATAATCTTCACTTTGCCCTAAAAGCATACCTCAATCTTTAAAAAAAAAATGAGCAAAAAAAGCAAAAAAGAACTCTGACCATACATAGTTTTAGATACTAAAAGCAGATCATCTCTAGATGAAGCACAAAAGGAGGATATGAATTGGTCTTCATCTTTCAAGTCTCTCTTGGAAGAATTCAAAAAGGATCTTAAAACAGAGAAGAAAAATGGGGGAAGGAAATGAGAACTTTGCAAGACGTTTGAAAAAGGAAACAAATTATCTGAAGAAACTCCTTAACAAAATAGATGTAGTGAAATGGAAAAAAGCATATCACTCCTCACAAAATAGATTTGACAAAATGGAAAAAGAAAACAACTCCTTGAAAAACAGAATTTGTGAAATGGGGGGAAAAATCCATATAACAAAAGAACTCATTTAAAAATTCAATTGGCTAAGTACAAAAGGAACTAAAAAAAGTAAATGAAGAAAATAATTCATTAAAAAATAGAACTGAACAAATGGAAATGAATGACTCGATGAGACATCAAGAATCAGTCAAGCAAAACCAAAAAAAGAAAAAAAAAGGAAAAAGAGAAGAAAATATAAAACACCTCATGGAAAAAACAAATAACCTGAAAAATAGATCTAGGACAGCTAATCTAAGGATTATTGACTTCCCGAAAACCATAATAGGAAAAAAAAAAAAAAAGCCTAGACATCATCTTTCAAGAAATCATAAAGGAAAACTGCTCTTATGTCCTAGAATCAGAAGGTAAAATAACCATTGAAAGAATTCAATCACCTCCTGAAAGGGACCCCAAAATGAAAACTCCAAGGAATATCATGGCTAAATTTCAGAACTATCGAACCAAAGAAGAAATATTGCAAGCATCCAGAAAGAAACAATTCAAATACTGAGGAGAAACAATCATGATTCCCTGGGACCTAGCAGCTTCCATCTTAAAGGACTGAAGGGCCTGGAATCTGATATTCCAAAAGGCAAAGGAACTTGGAATACAGCCAAGAATAAACTATCCAGTTAAACTGAGCATTCTCTCTCAGGGAAAAAAATGAACATTCAATGATACAGATGAATTTTATCTATTTCTGATAGAAAGACCAGAGCTAAACAAAAAATTTGACCTCCAAATACAGAACTCAAAAGAACTATATCTTTGTATGGGTATACTTAGAGAGTGCAGGTACAATTTGATTGTACTGTGATAATATAAAAAAGAAACTAGAAGTGAAAAGGGGATTGTACTGGAAAAAAGAGGAAAATGGAGGTAAAATGAGGGAAATTGCATCTCTTGAAGAGACAAAGACCTATTATAATTGAGAGAAAAAAAGGAGGGGAGGAATATTGTGTGAATCTTACTCTCATCAGATTTGGCTCAAAGAGAGAATATTAGACATATTTGGTTTCACAGAGAAACATGTCTCACCTTATAGGAAAGTGGGAGGGGAAAGGGGAAAAAAAGGGGAGGCTAATAGAAGGTAAAACAGTAGTAGTAGTAGAAATGTATAAGAAAGGGAAAGGAGCTGTAAAAGGGGAGGGCTGTTTGAGGGAAGTGGTGGTCAGAAGCAAAATCCTGGGGAGGAGGAAAAGGGAGAAAGGAAAGAGAACAGCATAATTTGGGGTAAATAAAATGGCAGGAAATACAGAATTAGTCATTTTAACTGTGAATGTGAATGGGGTGAACTCTCCCATAAAATAGAATCAGGTAGCAGACTGAATTAAAGCCAGAATCTTACAATATGGATCGCATAGGATGGGTGTTCAATAATAAGAACCATAGGTAGCAAATTAAAAGACATTGGGATAAAACACAATTGTAACATTTTTACAATATATCCTAGCACATCCATGATTTTGATTCCAGTGTCATTCCTTAAAACAGTATCTGTAGTTAGAAGCATTTGTAGATATTTTTTAACATGCCTATTTTGTATATTACTGAGAGACCTGAAAACATCATGGTTTCTAATATCTGAGATGTGAAAATTTGTGCCATCCTAAATCCCAAATACATTGTAACAGGAGACCCATCCAGACACTGGATAATTTGGGGTCCAATTCACCAATTAGTTCCTGTTCTTCCTCAAACCAATGGGGCCCAAAGTCTTCTGGGAATAGGGGCAATGACCTCATCTTCTGAAACTACCTCCTGCTGAGAATGGGCATAGAGCTGAGGCACCTGAGTCACCTGAAAAGTTTATGGGGGCATGAGTGAATTTGGTTGATTGAATTGATTGAAGTATCCAAGGATTCAGCTCCTTGAAACTGACTAATGCAGCTATAACTGACCAAAATCTAGAATACAAAACAAATCTAATAAATAGAGGTTAGGATAATTTGAGATAAAAAGACAAGGACTGCTATAAAATGTAGAGAGGCCAAGAGATATTGGCCAGCAACTTTTCATGTAATGAAATATATTTGTGTCACAGGACACATAGTATATGTGTATATATATTTATATATATATAAATGTTAAATATGTTTCAGCTTTAGTTTCAATAAACAATAAAATAACAGGTCTTATGAACAATAATGTTAATTGTTCTTACATTATTTTGGAAACCTTTAAGGACTTTATTTCATACAGACACAAACATCTATATGTACCTATAACAGAGATGACTAGACAAAATACTCATTCACCAAATTATTTAGAATATAATGACTACATATTTTCAGACTGAAAAAAAGATATTATATAATTGAATTGTGTTCATGGCTTGTGTTGACCATTTGCTCTGATTATTTTTTATAGAAGGAAAATACAGAGGTATGATTATAATACCAACAGAATTGGTTCTTCAGGCCTCAGCCTGGGAGCATACACATGACAAAATAAAGGTCCCTTAGTTCAGTTTGATATCCAATTATTCTTGCCTTATCAGACTCAGGAATAATCAGGTGGGTTCTTAATCAAAAAGACACAACTGAGGAACTGAATCAAAAGGATCCCACCTTGAGCAAAAGCTCCCAAATCTTATTAGGACCTCTACCTGTTCAGGATCATATTTCTCTGAGTAACTTATAATTGTCTCAAGTGGTGGGTTAGTTACTTAATGAGCAGGGCAATCAAATTCAAAACTTAAAAGAAAATCAATTAACAGTTCTAAGAGATTTTATCTCTAATAGCAAATTCTACTAATCGTAGCTTAGGGCTAGATAAATTATTTTGTTTTGTTTACCAAAACTTTACCGAAACATAGGAGATTGTTTAACTTGTTTCATCCTGGCACAAAGGATTACTCATTAAAGAAGCTTATAAATTTTTAGTAAACATTATCCTTTATATATATATATATATATATATATATGTATGTATATATATAATATATATTACTATACTTCCTAAACAAGTTTATTTCTCTTATTTATCCTGAAGGTTAAGAAAATTGGCAAGCTTACAAATTAAGTTGAGTTGACAGAGGCCCCAGGGAAGGAGCTGAGCTATTTGCTGTCCACTCCCATCATTCTTTTTTTTTTTTTTGCTTTTTGCTGAGGCAATTGAGGTTAAGTGACTTGCCCAGGGTCACACAGCTAGGAAGTGTTAAGTGTCTGAGGCCAGATTTGAACTCAGGTCCTCCTGACTTCAGGGCTGGTGCTCTATCCACTGTGCCACCTAGCTGCCCCGAACTCCCATCATTCTTAATGTTTTTATAGGCTGTGTTGTATACAGTAATTATCAGATTTAGGTTTAACATGACAACAATAGCTCCAAATAAATTAGTTAATAACTTAAAATTTTTCCTAAATAACAACCAAATAGTCTTAGTTGTAATTTCCTTTTAATTTTCTAGCAATAGTGAAAATACCTAATTCCCTAAATTGCATTTACAAAAATAATATAAAACAAGGCTAAATAAACTTTACACCTTCTTTTAGTTGACAAATATATTCTGTCTCTAAACTGTTGAGCTGAGAAGTTCTCAGGGAGGATTTCCATTCCCTTAAATAATTTTCCTTTTTGTTTTAGAGAGAAAAAAGATAATATATAATTTTTAATTGCAATAGAACAGATTTTAAAATTTACTTAATTTTAGTTCATGAGATTTCCTAAATATCAATTAAATGTTCCATACAAACTTAATTGCCATTTGGATATTTTCCAATTCAAACAAATCGTTTCTCTTTTGTGAACCAGGAAAGAGTTAAGATGTATATTTTTTTGTGACTGGGCCCTGAGAAACCTGATTCTAGATAACGCAAAAGCAGGCTGTTTTTGTTTTTTTTTTTTTGGCAGTTTTTAAGTAGCCTTGAACTGTCTTGCTGTTTTCCTAAATTTAATGCAAATAGATTACAATTTATATATCCCTTTAGTGAGCTTTGATTAGAATTCTTTTAAAATGGCTTTTACTATCATATCTCAGATAACAATTTTCACTGAATTATGCATATTTTCTTTTTCTCCCTCTTATCCCTTCTAAAGCAGTTAACATTCATATAGCATTTGTTTTATGCTAAGCACTTTTGCAATCATGTGATCTTCACAACAACAATCATCAGTTATCTTTACAAATCAGAAAACTGGGAAGAGATAAAATAATTTGCCATAAATTACATAGCCAATACATTTATGTAACTGAAGCAAAGAACTTCAGAAAAGCTTATGGAAAACAGAGGAGTTCAATTCACACTGCTATGCTGGGTTCCTAAGCAGCTGCTGGACAGAACCTGATGAAGGTTGGAGTAATTGGTGCTAGGATTTCCCTTTGATGGTAGTTTCAGGTGTCAAGACTCACAGAGAATGCTGATTATGGAACCTGACTTCCATTCTATCCACATTCCCCCAAACTGAGATAGGAAGGTGTTTGGGCAAGGTTGTGAGCCCAAGGCTGTTGCTGCTTTCCCTACAATACTTTAGCATTCTCTTTTCTTAATCTGATCTGAGATGAAAGAAGTTAGCAAATAGAGAGATTGGGCTCTATCAATCTTGTTAGCAATCTTTAATCCTAATTCCAATGGAATAAAAGGAAACTTCAGATAAGATAGAAGTCAAAGAAGGGGTAGTAATAAGTTGCTATTTTCCTAATTGTTGTTTTGACTAGTTGCCAAATTCTTTTTGTCTCATATTCAATTTGTCTCAAAACCTTGAGAATCTGCTGTCATTTTCACAGTTCTATAATTTTGATTAGCTAACTTATTTTCTGTATCCCAAATTTGGCCAGAACTAGGATCCACAGGAAAAAGTTAGGCTATTTACTTTTTAAAAAAAATTTTTTTAAATGAAGGATGTAAGGAAATCTTTCCAGGTAACAAAATCTAGCTCACAAAACAAACATGACACATTCTTTGCAGAAGCACAGACATGGACAAAATTGACATGAAAAAAGACTGTTCCAGCTTTGTTGAAAACCATAAACTTGAAAAATAAAAACAACTCTTCAGTTATTAATATTGTACAAACATAAACCATTCTTTTAAACAATAGAAGTAATTAATATTAAAAGGAATCTCATTTAACCAGCAGAATTTAACCAGGGCTGGGGCTATTTCATAAACAGCATATTTTCTACCTTAAAAAATATTAAGAGGTTCTTGAACAGTATACAGTGCAGTAATAATTGCATATAACTCATTCTGATATGTATATTCAGAGTGTTATAAACATATTTAGTATTAAGTGAAATATAAATAAAGAGTCTGATTGTTTATCTGTAGCATCTATAAATATCATCTACTGCTTGCAGCTGATCCTCAGACTTCTTTTTTGAATTAGGATTAGTCTCCTCTTAAATTTTTGAATAGTTGGGGCAGCTAGGTGGTGCAGTGGATAGAAAACCAGCCCTAGAGTCAGGAGGACCTGAGTTCAAATCTGATCTCAGACACTTAACACTTCCTAGCTGTGTGACCCTGGGCAAGTCACTTAACCCCAATTGCCTCAGGAAAAAAAATTTTTTTGAATAATTTTGTCAATTCATGTGTTTCCAATTTTAAATACAGTTTTATCCAATTATTATCCCTCAACAATTTTTGATAATCATTTAAAGTAACTAAATTATCTCTTCTAATTTCTATTTTAAAATTAGCCCAGAATTAGTGATAGATTGCATCTAGAATAACACTTTTCCTGTACCTCCAAAATTTTCACCACCCTGAAATTTTTTCATATGGTTTTCCTATTTTTTGTAAGGTATTATTAACCATCCTCTCCGCCCCCCCCTTTTAATATTGTGGTGAGGAATGGCACAGCAAATACATATTTTAAAAAAAAATCAGAATTTACCATTCCAGGCATAACTTTAAAGGCTTAGCAATGTCCGTGAACTGCATCCTAAAATGAGACCTAGCATACCAGAAGGAAGAGGACCCTAGTGGGTCTCCAGTGGGAGAAAACATATTCCATATTATCAGTAATTCGGTGTAACACTGAGGGGGACAAATCAAGGTTGGCACTTCCCAGGATAGCATGCATTAAATCTTGTACTGTCAAAAAAGTAGGATTTAAGGTATTTTGTTTGCACGTACAACTTGAGCGAAAAGAAAGTGGCGATTGTTTGACTAGGGGAGCTGGTCCTGGAAATGGTTTCCTGATATCAAATCACCTTCCCTTATCATTGTGAGAGTGATATTCAGATGCCCAATGTCTGTCCTTCCTGCATTTTAGACTTAAAACCAACCTTTTGAGTAATGCAATTTTTTTTGTATGAGCCAATTGTCCACAATTATAGCATCTACGAGAATTTAAAAATTTTTTAGATTGTAAATTGTCCTAATTTAGTGCAGCAACAATTGCCACTTGAAAAGTAGAAGTCCCAATATGCTGACACCTTTGAATCATTTTTTGGTTTTTCCCCAGCTAATTCTTTCTTACAATCAGCATTAGCATTTTTAAAGGCAAGTTGTTTCAATAAAATTTAAGCTGCCTCCCCATGTTGATTGAAGGCTGGATTGCTATCATTAAATGACTGACTAATTCATCGAAAAGTTCATTAGGTCCTTGCCTGATTTTTGTGTAAGATGCTCCTCTATCAAGTTTTCCTGGTATTTTTACCCATGCCACTGTAGGCATTCCTCAAAAAACACTGCCTTCCATATCAAATAGTCTCCTCCTTCAAAGGTGACTTTTGCCACTGAGCACTAATAGCAGTTAGGGAGAATGTTTTCAAATTAATAATCTCTGTCCCTGCTCCCTGATTGATTTTGCCCTATTTTGATTCAATATGTGTACCATATTGATATCAACTGGACAAGAATCAATCTTTAAAATTTTATCTTATGTTTTATATTTTTATATCTTGTCTTATATTTTTTATTTTATATCAAAATTTATATTATGTTTAATATCTTGTATCTGAAATTTTATATTCCATACTCATATTTTAATCTGATATCTAATATCTTATAATTTATATTTTATCTTATATTTTATATGTGATATTTTATATCTTATTCCTCATGTCAGTCTGGTGATAAATTACTTTTGGTGATCATCTCTTCCTTACTTTATCTTACTTCCCGCGTAATTTACTTTCCCCTCTTATTTTAATTGTTGAGCTCACCAAGAGGGCACTCTCCTGCCAGGACATCTAAAGTCCTGTCTGTTCTGGTGCCATCTATTGGAGTCCAACTCCAGTAAATACCAAGTGTGAATGAATCGAGGCCAGACTGAAAATATGCTTTGCAATCTCCATTTATTAATCTGAGTGCCAGTGTTTATATATCTTTTAGGCTAGTATTGCAATATTACTAACTACCTTCTGGTAACATCATATACCTTCCAGGTATCCAGCACAATCCATACTTTGACATTTCCTATCCACCTTTACTATCAATACCAAGATAGTTATCACCCACAGAATTGTAAATAGCCTAGTTATAATGCTCATCAACGTCAACTGAATTGTAAATAGTTGTGATGTTTTATCAATACCAAAGTACTTGTCAAAACAGAGTAGTAAATAGCAGAAATATCATACTAATGTATTTACCTCAAGCATGTCTTTAATTCATTGTTAAGGGGTAAATAGTATAGTTGAAATGCCTTGTTCCTGTGGCATGCATTCTCCATCAAGATTATCCTCAATTTATCAAGTATATCTTTATAATTCATTGTTAAGTAGATGGTGAGCCAATAGGTTGAATCACTAGCCCTAACAGAAAGCAGGTCTCAAGTAATACCTGGACTGGACTCTTGCTGTTCATGGCTCTCTACAGACCCTAAATGATAGGCATCTACTCATTTTCCAGTTCTTTGCTACCACAAAAAGAACTCCTGCAAACATTTCTGCACATGTGGGTCTTTTCCCCTCCTTTATGATTTCCTTGGTATACAGACCCAATAGTGATACTGCTGAGACAAAAGGTATGCACAGTTTGATAGCCCTTTGGACATAGTTACAAATTGCTCTCCAGAATGGTTGTATCATTTCACAACTGCACCAACAATACATTAGTATTGGACTATTGTTTCTTTCATTAGGAAATTTAAGCTTGTGACAGAGAATTCTTGCCTTGTAGAAGGTGTTACTGTTGACATACATGTGTTTGCTGCTTATATTTTATTATTCCTTATTTCTAACCCAATTAAATTGTTTACTCTAACAACTTTTTGTATAGAGACTTTTGAATGGTAGTATCTCTGATGGGAAAAAGGAAGTAGAGTAGGGACTTTATTTGTCCTATATAGGTTGAGTTTTTTCTCCAAGAAGGGGGTAGAGATACCACAGGGTTAGCTGTTCCACAGGATTAGGGCATGAAACATTGATGGGCTTCCTTGTCACTTAGGGGACATAGAACAAAACCTATGGAAAGCTAGAATGCTGGAGGTTTTTCAGGAATTCTTATAGCTCTGCTAGGGGTCTTTCTGATTCAGTACTGCAGCCATGATTATACGCACAAATGGGAGCACCATCTATACCTCAGTAATTATAGAAAGTATTATTTTAAATCTTTTATTGCAAGCAAAGTAACTTTTATTGCATCTTATGAAGACTTTGAAAAACCACTAGTCTGGGGCAGCTAGATGGCACAGTAGATAGAGCACCAGTCCTGAAATCAGGAGGACCTGAGTTCAAATCTGGTCTCAGACACTTAACACTTCCTAGCTGTGTGACCCTGGGCAAGTCACAGCAAAAAGAAAAAAAAAAGAAAAACCACTAGTCTTTCCTTTCATTTCAATCCTTAGCCTGAATCATTGGACTATCCTGAACTAGATCCAACAAAACATAAGAAGTGGAGGAGAAGGCATTAATAGAAAGGATTAATTTGCATGCATACCTCTAGACCAAAGAGTTCTTAATCTATATTTTAAAGTCAAGGACTCTTGATAGTCTGGGGAAGTCTAGGGAAGTCCCTTCTTTGAATAATTCTTTTTTTAAAATTTTTTTTTGATGAGGCTGATTTATTGACTGATTTATTGATTGGACATGGAGTAGATAAAATGTATTTTGGGAACAGAGACTTGGAGATTTAATGGAAGTTTAAAGGAATTTTTTAACCCTAAGACAAATGATTTTCTGGGTAGACTTTGTTGAGAAAGAACTCAAAAACAAAACAAAAAAAAAACACCCACCAAATTTAAATCTTATCCTGGGAAATTTGAAAGGTTTCTGGGCTTCTTGTGGCAGCTTGTAGCTTTAGGCTTTTTACCAAAGAGCATCTTATCTTTGTTAGAGAGAAACTTGCCAATCATCCCATGCCCAGTAGACGGCAGCAAGGAGCTGCTGAAGGGCATGAAGAAACTTGTAAAAAGTCTAATAGATATCATCAGCACAGTGACATCATCAGAATTAGCTGCAGTGTTGTAAATAAAAGGTACCCTCTGTTTTCTATTATGTATGCACTCCATGAATATTTCTTGACTATGCAAATCCTCTGTAAGTACCACTGAAGGTATGATGATCTAAAGGAAGAATAGCCCATGTTTGCATAGTGAGATATCTTGTCACTGTATTTGCTATGGGTAGGAATAAACTAGATCTATGATTTTACTGATGTAGATGGCCAACCAAAAACAAATAAACAAAAAATTAAAAAAAAAAACTCTTAAATGAAGAAATTCCCTCCAGAGAATTTGATCTGAAGAGGATCAAAACTTGTAACAGTTGCCCAGGACACTGAGATAAAAGAATTGTCTACACAATCCACTTGCATTCAGCATACAGCCAACTGGCAGGACTTTGAAGTTCTTTCTTTGTAAAAAAAAAACTGGAATAGTTTTCAGGGGTCCTTAGGTGTTACAGAGGGATCATGGATCCTTTCTTGAATACAACATTGGGAGATCTGGACAATTTATATTCCTTGAGTAATAAGGGAATTTGATTCCTACATCTATGGCAGCCCTAGGCTTTGAAACTAGAAGGTAGCGAAGAAACAAAGAGCAAACACAAAATGATGTAAACATATAATAGGGCATGATTTACTGAAAGCTCTTGAATGTTTTCCAGAAGGTAATTTGTGGCTTAATAGATAAAGCATCAGATGTGGAAGATCTAGTTTAAATCTGACTTCTGATACTAACTGTCTGACCCTGGGTAAATCACCTAATCTCAATTTACCTCAGTTTCCTCAATGGCAAAATGAGGATAATAATAACACTTCCTTCCAAGGGTTATTCAAAGTCTCAAATAAGATTATATTTGTAAAAGCACTTAGAGCAGGCCTGATATGCAATAGCTGTTATATAAATGCCCCAATAGCAATCCTTTTTACTATAACGCCTCATCATGGTGTGGAGGTGGTCCTAGGTCCTCTAAAGCTAGCTTTTAAGCCCAAGCTTGGGTAGGATTTACCAAGGCAAGAAGGCTTGGGCCAGATTTATGTCTGTTACTTACTAACATAAATCGGAGAGACTTGTTATCTAATTGTTCACATGGTGATAGGACTTGAGGCCACAGCATCTCTCAATGACCCTCCCCAAAGTAAGATATTCTTAACCTTTCGTGGGCCATGGAAGCCTTTGGAAGTCTGATTAAACCTTTGGATCTCTTCTCAGAACCGTATTTTTTAATGCAAAAAAATATGTAGGATTTCAAAAGAAATAAATATATTGCAGGGCAGGTAGGTGGCGCCAGAGCACAGAGTTCCCTATCTGGAGTCAGGAATATTCATCTTGAGTTCAAATTTGGTCTCAAGACATTTACTACCTGTGTGATCCTGGGTAAGTCACTTAACCTTAGTTTGCCTCAATTTCTTCACCTATAAAATGAGCTAGAGAAGGAAATAGCAAACTCCTCTAGTATCTTTGTCAAGAAAATCCCAGCATCATGAAAAATAGGATTGGACAACAATTATCAAAATACTTAAAAAAACAAACCCCAAACTAAATTTTTAGTCCTCTGGCTAATGTTCTAACTAATAGAGGGAGTGCAATCTGCATTGGTTGTGTAAGTATTCACACCAACAAAGTAATAACAACAATGAATAATATTTTCATGAAACTTTAATAAGTTTTGCAAAATACCTTACATTTACAAAATGCTTCACCTCATCCTTATTCAAAAAGAAAATCTGTAAAGTAGGTGTTATTATCTCCTGTTTACAAAGGTTCAAAGAGATTAAGTACTTATAGAGGGCTATACAACTATAAAGTGTTTGATGTGGAATTGGAACCCAGGTTTTCCTGACCCTACATCCATTGCTTTTTTCCATTACAGTAGTAAAATCACCAATTATTTATACCCTCAAATAAGGATTGTATTCTAGAGTTGAAAGAAATGTTAGAGCTTATCTAGTCCAAATTGCTCAAATTACAAATAAGGAAATTAAGGGGGAAAAGAAAGAATAAAGGAGAGAGAGAGAAAGTGAGAGGAAAAGGAAAGAAGGAAGGAGAGGGAAACAAAAGAAAAGGGAAGGAGGGAGGAAGAAAGGAACACAGGAAACTTTTTATCCACAGGATCAAGAAATCTGAGAGTTGTAACTAGAGTAGCCAACTAGTAGAACCCATAGAATAAGGAAGTCTTCTAAGCAAGTCAATCATTCTATCCCTCCTCTGTGGGACAGCAATCCTTACCCAATTTAAAATCAGAGTCTCTCAAAAGTAAAAAAGCAAAAAAGGATTTATTAAGATCTGGAGAAAAAGATGTCCTAACAGACAAGGTATCATCAGTAGAGGAGTTTTGTACTCCTCTTGCACAAGTTGCAAAACAAAGGATTATATAGATCCTAACTCAGAAGCCCATTCCACCCCTGCCCTTCTTCCCATTGGCTGGGAATCTGGACTCTTATTCTGAATGTGAAAATCTACCCCAGAGACAAAGAATACTAACCAATGACACACCTTTTACCATATTAAGAATTTAATGCTAATAAAAAGGTGGAGGCAGACCAAAGGAGAATGTAAGTTTATCTAAGATAATTGAACATTTGCAATTTTGGCTGTAGCACAACTTGTTACTGCAAAGCCGTTACAATTAAGGCATATGTCAAGGCCACATTCTTATAAAAGCTCTTCACTCAGTTTATCCCATTTACTTCTTTTCTCTTACCTGGTTCTCCACATGACAATAGTAACTGAAGGCATCATTAGCTTCCATAAAGTGTAATCCCTGATTGGATTTGCAAGTTTCACACTCTCTATATGTGCATATTCAAAGGAAGTTTTCTAAGCAGACAATTAAAGTAGGTTACATCCCTGAGTGAACATTTATTTGGCAAATTGGTTCTCCCACAGATCTGGAAACCATTCTCTTTAAAGCTATTTTTATTGGATGGACTAGCTATAGCTGGCTGTCATATCTCTGCTCTCTCCTGATTAGATAAACTAGCCTATTCTGGTTTAAATTGTTTTCCTGTTGTATTTGAGTTGTCTCATCCCAATGAGATTTTTAATAGGTCCATCAGAAAATATTCGAAACAACAAAGAAAGAGAAGTTGAAGACTTTTTGAGCATGTTTTGGGAGAGAGAAAAAAAGACTGGAAGTGAATGTAGCTCCTCCCTAGTCTAGTATAGCATTTATTCTAAGGAGCTTTATGTAAATTCCTTAGTTGCCTAAAGGGGGTAAAATTGAGTACACTCTTCCTTCCTCCTCAGTAATAGTGTTTAGATACAGCAGGTCAAGGACTTAAGAAAAATTAATTTATTAATTATAGCACTACTGTGTGTGCTAATTAGTCCACTCAACACTGTGGAAGGATGAAAAAGAAATAGGATACATGGCTTTAAGCCTCAGGCAGTATATTTAATGACAAATTGGGAGTAGCTGTCAAAGAAATGATGGGAAAGTACATACCTACAAGGAGATAGAAATTGATATTAATTAATTATAGTTATGGAGATAATAGGACTCAAGGGGAGGCAGAAGGAATGTAAAGATGTCCTCCTTATTTTTCATATATACAACTCATCATCTAAAATATAAGGCTAATCATATTTGGAAATAATGGCTGAACAACTTGCGGTATATGATTGTGATGGAATAATACTATGCTATTAAAAACTCCATAATCTTAGAAAAACATGGAAAGATTTCATGAAATAATGAACAACAAAACGGGTAAAACAAAGAGATTATAATAATAGCAATATTGTTTTAAGAATTATTTTGAGTAAAAAGTCATTTTGACTATTATAACTATCTAAATTAGATATAAAGGACATATAAAGAAAAACACAAACTGCATCCAGAGAAAGAATTTATAAATATATATAGAATATATATAGTATATATAGAATAATTTTACACACACATACACATATGTCAAGTAGTAGCAATCTCTTCAGGGAGGAGAAAAAAGGGGGGGAAAGAAATTTACATGATAACTTTATTATATATTTAAAAGGAATACCAAGTTTTACATAATAAATTTGCAGTTTCATATGAAATCATCTTTTTTATTATATATTTTATGGAAATACTTGTTTTATTCCACAAATTAAAAATAAAATAAGTAAATATGAAAAATATATAAAGCTAGAGAAACAATGAACTTACAATCTTATTCATCTTGGAGAAATCATATATTTATTATCTTTCTTGAATTATTAGTGAGTATTCATGATTATTTCTATTAAAGCAATAAAAATCAGGGTAAATTCACTTAAATTTGCATAATTCTTTCCCTTTTGTGTAAGATTTAACTAATATTTAATGATATATAGATGCCAGCATAAGCAAGTATGAACTAACAATTCATTACTATAGTTTGCTCTTTTCCAATACCAATTTTTAACTTGTACTAGATAAAATTATTATTTTATCTTAGTTATTCTTCTTATTCCCTGAATCCTACTTCTGCCAACGAACTAGATGAGATCACATTTTATATACCTCTGATTTAATTACATATGATTAGAATCATGTCCACACATTCAATATATTTAAAATCTAAGCTACTATTATTATTTTCTTAAACTCATAGACAACTGACTAAATATGCATTTTGACCCCAGTATTTTTTGGTTGTGGTTTTGGTTATGGTTATGATTTTTACCATAGCTCCTTGAAAAAAGAGCCTGGATAATAGGCCATAGGACCTCTTCCCCTCTTCCCCCTTCTTGCAATTTGGTCTGGGAAAACAGTTTAAAATAAAACCCTAAACCTTGAGGCTCTGACCCTTTACATACCATTCTGACACAATGAAGGACAGCAAAGAAAAATATTGTCCAGGTGCCCACCTCCCAGACACCATCCTTGTTCTGACCTCCCTTAGGACTTGAGTTGTAGCTCCACACCTCCACATCTCCTGTCCTTGACATGTCATTGAGTTATGTTTTCCTATCTCACCTCCTGTCTTGTCAAGACTCCAGTTACTGCTAAGTGAAATGAGCAGAACCAGGAGATCATTACAAAAAAAACCAAGACTATACAATGATCAATTCTGATGAACATGGCTCTATTCAGTGAGATGATTCACACCAGTTCCAATTGTTCAATGATAAAAAGAGCCATATAACACCCAGAGAGAGGCCTGTGGGAAATGAGGGGGTTCACAACATAGCATGTTTACTCTTTTTGTTGTTATATGTATACATATATTGGATTTAACATATTTCTACCATGTTTAACATATATTGGACTGTTTGCCATCTAGGGGAGGGTGTGGAGGAAGGGGGGAATTGGAACATAGGGTTTTGCAAGGGTTAATGTTGAAGAACTGTCCACACATATGTTTTGAAAAATAAAAAAGCTTTAATAATAAAAAAAGACTCCAGTAATATTTTCATATTTTAACAAGCTTGTTAGAATCACTGTCCTTATCATAACAAGAGGGATCTTACCTCCCTTGTCTCCTGGCCTGACAGGCCTTGAGTCATGGTTCCTCTCTTGTCTCCTTACTCAGGCCTTTGAAGTGTTTCACTAACAATAACAGCTGCAAGATGTTAGGCTGGTTGCTTGTTCAGCTTCTGTATCCTGCTTGCCCAGCAATTAATTAGAACTCTCTATAAAAACCTTTCATTTTCTTTGTTTGGGAGCCATTCAATTTGGGTAAACTGAGTCCCTTTTGGCCATTGGCAATAAAACTCCACTTTAAATTAAATCAGTCTCTACTTGCCTCTGTATCATGGTATTAGTTATGCATATTTATTGTGAATATAAAAATTCAACTCCTTTGTTGTTCATTCCAGAAACAATCCAAAACACAACCTTGAACAAGGACTATCCACCCTATAAGTAGCTCCCTGCACACCACTCTCCCCTCAGATGCCTAGAATAGTTTAATTCTCTTAATATATTCTGGATTTTTTGCAAACAGACAATTTGTTCAAGGATCTTTAAGTACTTTCTTTGGGATTGTAGCAGACCAACTAAGTTTCTGTCTGGAGCCTCTGGTATCTTAGCAACCTGGGACATTTGCTCATTAGCATAATCCTAGAATACTGGGTATCAATAAAGCACCCACAAAAAAAGACGACATGAATGAGACTATTTATGGGTGACCTGCCCATGAAGTAAATAATGGCCGTTATACTTAAGTAAAAATTTCAAAGAGAAGCTATTTGTGGGAGAACTTCTTTCAATGCCAAAAATAATTTTTCAAGAATCAAGATAGAACTCCCAGACACACACACCATCAGATATAGTTATCCAACCTGCTCCCTGTCTATGTCTATAATCTAATCTGCCCAGGACAGTCCCCTACTTTCTTGTTTCTGACAACAAAGAAAAGTAGAATAGCAGACACTTTGCTACCCAGAGATCTCTATTCCAGCACCAAATAGACAGGAAATGCCTCTCTCAATCCTAGGAAGCATGTGAGCTCATGAAGTAGAATGTGAAGAAAGACTAATCCAAAACCACCAGACAAACAAAATCTCCTAGGTCTTCCTATCTTAAGTTTTCCCTCCACAAATTCCATATCTATCCTAATCCAAAAACTTGCCCTAACTATCCTAAATCAGCCATCTTTAACTCAAACAGATCACCAGCACCATTCATCTCTTCCCTAGGATTTTATTCTCTGCTCACTCAAAGCTTTTATATCAGTTAACAGTAAATAAGTTAAGGAAGCCACAGATACCTGCAGATCTTGCTTGGTTACTGCTTTGCTCACACACTCACTTTCTCTCTTTCTGTTGAGCACAATCCTGCTGTTCAATGAATATGTCATTTGCTAACTGCATATGGTTTTCATTCCTCCTGTCTCTTTTGCCCACCTCCCAGACACCATCCTTGTCCTGACCTCCCTTAGGACTTGAGTTGTAGCTCCACACCTCCACATCTCCTGTCCTTGACATGTCATTGAGTTATGTTTTCCTATTTCACCTCCTGTCTTGTCAAGACTCCAGTTACTGCTAAGTGAAATGAGCAGAACCAGGAGATCATTATAAAAAAACCAAGACTATACAATGATCAATTCTGATGAACATGGCTCTATTCAATGAGATGATTCACACCAGTTCCAATTGTTCAATGATAAAGAGAGCCATATAACACCCAGAGAGAGGCCTGTGGGAAATGAGGGGGTTCACAACATTTTCTAACAGAAACTGAAGTCTTTGACGTTTTGGTGATAAACAGAATTATAAAAAAGCATATGCATAAAATGATGCCATGCCACCCCCCCCAAAAAAAAAGCTAATTTACTTTGCCTTTTTCCAGATTTCATTATATCATTATAATTTGTATTTTAGTGCAACCAGGCCACTCTTTTCTAGAGACAGGAAGTCTCTAAGGAGAGCAAGTGGGTATAATTCACATAGGCTACTCCTGATTTAATCCAGTCATGGGTTTCATCATCATCATTGACCCATTTCTGAAATACTCTGTGCACATTCTGGTCCAGCACAAATCATGACCTAAGGCCCATGAACATCCCTATGTACTTCAGTAATAACACAAAAGAAAGAGACCCTGGCCTCAATATTGGCATAGTAGAAACCAAGTTGTTTCTCCCACCTAGCCTTACCAGATCTCTTAAACTCACTCTATATATATCCTCTATAGAGAATAACACCTGAAGAGTTAGGGTCTCTTTATTTAAAGATAATGGAATATTGTTGTGTTGTCCAATTATTTTCAGCCAAGTCTAATTCTTCATGACCCCATTTGGGATTTTCTCAGCAAATATATTAGGGTATTTTGCTATTTCCTTCACTAGCTCATTCTACAGATGAGGAAACTGAGGCCAACAGGGTAAAATTACTTACCCAGGGTCACACAGATGCTAAGTATCTAAGGCCAAATTTGAACTCACAAAGAGAAATCTTCCTACTCCCAGGCCCAGGACTCTTTCCCCTGCTTCCCTAATATAGTATTATATGGTCCAATGGAAAAAAGTCAGAGGACATGAATTCAAATCCCACCTCTGACACTAATTACAGAGGTCTCAATTACCTTTCTGGGCTGTTTTTTCATCTGAATTATGAGGTAGGATTAGGTTGTCCCTAAATTCTCTTTTAGGTCTGTGTGTGTGTGGAAACAAGTATTGTGGTTTCTCAGAGACTATCAGCTAAAGTATGTGAAGTCTTAGGCCTCGGTTTCAAGGCTTAAGTTTCAGTTCATTAGAAATCATGTAACTTTAGAAAAATGAAACTTTTGCTTCCATTGCCTCATTAGCATTACCTCATTCTTTGTCAACCCATAATCACTTCACCTGCCATATAAGGGAAAAGTAACTGCAAGAGCCAATCAAGATAAAAGCTTTGCATAAGGGGGTTTTGGGGAAGGGGTAAGACAGTGCTTGTCTATTTAAACTATGCTTTCAGTTGCTATTCTGGCTCTCCTCATTCTTGACTGTCCAGGAGTGGGGACTGCCCACTTCTCCAGAGATTCTAATAAACCTTTTACCTTTACTTTGAGAAGTCTCCCAGTAGTCAATTTTGATTAAGGTCTCTGTACCCCACACAGGTCTATAACTATGATTCCATAAACAAGCCAGAGACTTTGGTGGGGTGGCTAGTGCTTTAGACCTCAAGAAATGCAATTTAGAGGATATTATCCTGAGATACTCCCCATCCCATTTCCCCCAATCCTTTAGTATCAGAAAACTCAAGGATGGGTGGCCATATCCCAGATGAACCTCAAGTTAGCTGGATCCCAGATGCCCAAGACTCCTTTGTGTTATCTAATAGCATCCATTTATATAGAACCTGGAAGTTTAGAAAGGATATTATGTATGTCCAATTTGATTCTCCCAACAACGTTATGAAGTAGGTGATGCCGTTAGGTGTCTAAGACAAAATTCAAATTCAGTTCTGTAAGTTCAACAGCAGCTTTCCGAAAACCCTTATTAGGACAGAAACCCTTAAATTAAAATCAGAGACTCTCAAGGTAAAAAGCAAAAAGGGATTCGTTACAAAAAAAGAGCAACTCCCACTAGACAAGGTGTCAATAGTGGAGTGCAAAGTGAAAACTGCAAAATACAAGATTATATCGATTAACTAGAAGCTCCCATCCCCCTGACCTTTTCTTCCATGGTCTGGGAAGTCTAGGCTTACACCCTAAACACAGAAATCTATCCCAGAAACAAAAGAATACTAGTAACAAACCCTTTACCCATTAAATACTTAGATGCTAATTAAGAGGACAGGAGGGAAATGGTTTTTTAAGATAATTAAACAGCTGATATCTTTGGCAATTTCCTTCATTACTTGTCCATTATCATCAATTTTAACACAGCAAAAATTTAATTTCACACAAACTCTACCTTCTTCAACCAATAAGTAGTCTAATATCAATTTGTGCTAGAGTACTGCTTTCCCTAGTCTGAGTAGCCTGGTCTGCTATCAAATCCAGTGCCTTTGTTGTCTGGTTATAGTCTGAAGTTTAATGAACCTATCAGCATACAAATTGGGGTTCTGTACCCCCAACTCCCATCTGGGGTCATCTATCATGCCATCCATTTGTTTCCCCAGTAATTAGAGTAGGCAGTTCTTCACAAATAAAGATGCCTATCAGGAAAGTCAGTAACAATAGAAATGCTATTTTCAGACAGGAAACTGCAAGATCATACATACTTGAATTGTGCTCATAGCTTCTACTCAACACTTGCCCTGATTATAGGAATTTTCCATAAGAAGAAAAAGCAGGGGCATAATTATAATAAAAAACTGATCCTTCAGGCCTCAGCCTGAGGGCACATACATGACAGGATAAAACATTCTTAGCTAATTGTATTCAATAACAATTCCATCTTATACCAGACTCAGGAATAATCAGGTGAGTTCTTATTCAAAGGAAGCCACTGGGAAACTAAGTGAGAAAGATCTCACCTTAAATGAAGGCCAAAGTTATCTTCCCAACTCTTGCCCAGACACTAATCTCCATCTGTAACAACTCAGAATCACATTCCTCTGAGTGGCTTGTGGCATATTCCTTGCAGATGGTGGATTACTGGTATGATAATTCATCAGACAATCATATCTGAATTCAAAATTCTAAATAATTTTAGCTATAGTCCCAAGAAATTTTATCTCAAATAGCAAGTCCTATCAATCAAAGTTTCAGGTAAGGGGCAGCTAATTGGTGCAGTGGATAGAACTCCAGCCCTGAAGTCAGGAGGACCTGATTTCAAATCTGGCCTCAGACATTTCCTAGCTTTGTGACCCTGGACAAGTCACTTAACCCCAATTGCCTCAGCAAAAAATAAATAAATAAGTTTCCAGTAAATTTAGCTCTCAAGGATCATCTATCCTAAATAAGTATTGACTATAATCTTACATTGATAACAGTAAGAAATGCAACCTAGAAAGTTCACAGTTTATCTTCATATTTAAATATGAAGATACTTAGATCTTCATCTAATGTTGGAGTCCCATTCTTTAATTGGACCAGCCAACATCAGTATTAGGTTTGAGTGCTTACCTCTCACTTCCTGCTGCCTCCACAGCACATCTCCGGATTACAGAGTAGTCAGACACCTCATGGAGTGATTATTGCAGATCTTTATTTACTGTTACATCTCTCTCCTTCTGTTCAGCTGCTTCTACCTCCTATCACCCCATTCGTTCCTTATATATCCCTTGTTTCTGCCTTTGTCCACATGCAACAGGTCCCTGATTCCGGCAGAAACACTCTCCTTATGGTGCATGCTCAATGCTTGTGCTGAAGTGTCAACAGGATGTATTCCTGGACCTGTAATTAGCCAAGCAGAACATACACTTGAAGGCCTCAATGTCCATTCCCAGGAGCCTTATCACCACAGCACTGAACATAAGGTCATATTCTTGAGTGTTCTGCATTTATTACACATTTCCAATACTTATCATAGTACATTATTGTTACATTTCCAGTACGTTATTATTATTTTCCCCAACAACTCCCCCTTTTTATTTTAGATGAAGGGTGTACCAATCTGCTAAAACAGCAATAAAGGAGCGATGTACAATTGAGAGAAGGCACTTCAATATACATGGCAAAGCTAGCAAGAATACCTAGCAAAAGGTACCTACTAATAAAATGTGGGATAACCATAGGGGAATAGAAAAGGAGTGAGAATGTATCCAATCGATAAGATCCTGAGAGGAATCAGTAGGAAGACTAAAATTCCTAGCTAATATGTTAATATCTGTGACAAGCCTTGCTAGCTCCTGGATCTGACTCGTTACATTGGCTGCTAATAGGCACCTTTTAGATGGTCTCGAACCTGTTCCCAAGTATAATTTAATGAGGTTGCATTCCACGGTAGTGGAGTCATGCACACCAGGCGATAATCAAAATGACACAGAAGTGCTTGCAATAAGTTCTTTAAAATCAATTCATCTCCCAACCATTCTTTGGTCCCTTCTAAGGCCTCAATTTCTGTTTGTAAAGCAACATCTATAGACTGTTGTCTCTGCCGTGCAGCATCTTCAGTCAGCATAAATGTCTGCAATTCCAAGGCTAAATACCCTATTTGGTCCTGTAATTATATAATTTGAAATTCTAGAAAGGCTTCAATAGCCAAATTAATAGCTCCGAAAATAGCTTCTGACCAATCTTCATCTAATTTTTAAATTCAGCATTGCATAAATCATTTAACTTTAAGATGCTCAATAACCAATTTATATCAAAACATGTTCAAGTATTAGCCAAGACTATTTTCAGAATCTCCCTAAACAATGGGAACAGCTTTAAATTAAAACTCACACAGAATATAGAATATACTGTCCTGATTTCACATAAAAGAACTGTATCAGAATTAACATTAATAATTTCATCCTAAAAAAATATTAATTCAACTTCCTCCAGTCTAGGAGTCTCTATAAACTTTTCTGGAAATATAAATAACAGGTACAACACCAATATTGTTAAAATTCCTCTAAGCATAATTAACCTCCCCTCCCACCAAAACATTCCTAATTGTCCTGGTACAAAGTCAATTTTAAAGATCATAAATTGTCCTTAACAATCCTCCACACATTTCTCCACAAGTTCTTTAACCCTAGTGTTCTCAGATTCCACACGGCAGTTTTAATCATCTGTAAAGTCTGGTAAGGTCCTTCTCACTCTGCTTCTTCAAGGACTTAGTAAGCACCAAACTCTCCTGGAACTGCAAACTCCAAAGGTATTGTCTGGGATAGCATTCCTTGCTTCCTAAGAGCTGAAAGCAATGAGAACATTGCCAGTATATAATTCCTTAAAAACTTATCCTTTGTTTCAGAGGGTATTTCCCTTTGTCTTCCCAAATAAAAGTAAATCAAACAGCATCTCATATGGAAAAAGTCCCAAATTACTTCTGGGGACTAATTCTTTCTAATTCTATAACAAAGCAATAGGCAAACATTTTGTCCAAAGCAATCTAGTCTCTAACAATAATTTAGCTATCCATTTCTTTAAAATGTGACTCATTCTTTCCACTTTCCCTGAGGAGGGCAAATGCCCAGGTGTATGGAATTGCCACTTAATCTGCAATCCTTTCCCATTATTTCTTATAAAATCTTAGAAGTAAAATGTGTTCCTTTATTAGTGGTCTCTATCAATCCATACTTCAGTACAATTTGTTTCATTGTTATTCCACTAACTCTTGTTATTCCACTAATCCTTCTTTCAGCACCAGAGCTCTTGGAAAGTTTCTACCTATCCTCAAATAGTGCACTATATCTGTTTCCCTACTGGTGTCATTTCATTAAAACCTAACTTGAGGGGGGCGGGGCCAAGATGGCGAACTGCAGACATCATTCTCTGTGAGCTCCTCTAATCTTCCCTCAGACTCAGAACAAATTAAGCCTCTGAAATGGTTCTGGAGTGAGGGTTCCATCAAACACTTGGAGTACAATGCACTTCTATCAGAAATTTACTTTGGAAGAACTCCAGAGCAGGTCTGTTTCAGACGGGCAGGGGATCAAGCCGCTTGCCGTACTAAGACACCCACACGTAGCCGGGGCAGAGGACCAGAGTTGGGACAGAGCAGCGGATTCTAGGCACCCAGGAAATTCCTGGGAGACGCTTGGGCCACTTTGCTCTGCTTGTGGGCAGGTGCTTTGGCAGATCTGCTTTTGGTAAAGGGTGGATTGAGAGCAGCTGAAAGCATGGTCCTAGTGCAGATCTAGCCCCACCAGCCCCACACAGGAAGTCAACTCCGTGACCTGCTCCAGGGAAAATTGAAACGGCTACTGGTCCTGCACTTGTTTCAGACCTCAGCTCAAAAACATGAGCAAGAAGCAGAAGAGAGCTCTCACCATAGACAGCTTTTACAGAGAGAAAGTAGGGCAGACTCCAGATCCTGAGATTCTGAAAACAATCCCAGATGAAGCCACAAAGGCGGACATGAGCTGGTCCCCTTTTCAGAAGGCTTTCCTGGAAGATTGCATAAAGAATCTCAAAAGAGAGCTAGAAGAAAAATGGGGAAATGAATTGAGATAAGTGCAAGAAGAAAATAATGCCCTGCAACAGAGCTGTGAAAAACTGGAAAAAAAGACTGGTGGATTGGAAAAAGACAACAATTCACTGAAAAACAAAATTGGTGAATTGGAAAAAGACAACATTTCAATGAAAAATAAAATTGGCAAAATGGAAAAAGAATGCAATGAACCAAAAATTTCAATTGGCCAGTTATAAAAGGAGCTAAAAAAGATAACTGAAGGAAATAATACTTTAAAAATTAAAATTGAACAAATAGAAGTGAACGACTCAATAAGACTTCAAGAATCAGTCAAACAAAAACAAAAAAATGAAGAATTAGATGAAAATATGAAATATCTCCTAGGAAAAACAACTGGCTTGGAAAACAGATCCAGGAGAGACAATCTAAGGATTATTAGACTTCCTGAAAGCCATGATGAAAAAAAGAATCTAATCACTATCTTCCAGGAAATCCTGAAAAAAAAATTGCCCTGATGTTTTAGAATCAGGAGGCAAAATCACCATTGAAAT
>JAJPUD010018221.1:14086-29176 GCA_023553655.1 Myrmecobius fasciatus | reverse complement strand
TGGGGGAAGGGAGGGGACTGGGGGTAAAATTTGTATTGGAAAGCTTTGTAAAGATCAAGGTTGGGGAACTACCCATACATATGTTATACAAATAAAAAGCTTAAATAAAAAAAATAAAAAATAAATAAAAAATAAAAATAAATAAAAAATAAATAAAAAATAAAAAAAAATAATATTTCTTCCAGGACATTGAGACACAGACTTTAAAAGATGGTACAACAGGTCAGAGGAAGGTTGCAGAGGTCCCTTTGCTGCCACTGGGGAGTAGGACTTTGTTGTATTACTTATACTTGCGTCTGGTTCTCGATGCTAGGTCATCAGCCCTTGGTGAAGAAGAACACTAGCACAACAGAACTTAACAGCTCAGGGGAGAGGGGACCGTGATCATATTTCTAGGGCAGAAAATAGTGCTTACAGTGATTGACAAATCAGAGTACATACTAGAAGAGTAGGAAACCCATTTCTCCTTAGAACATAGCACCTTGAAGAATGGAAAGTTTACCAAAACCCAAAATTAACTCTGAAAACAGCTGTTTGAGCTGGTGCCCTATACAATCCTAGAGCACAGTCCAATTTTAATATAAAGCTAAAAGTCAATAAATAGCCTGGAAAAATGAACAAATAGCAACAAAAGTTTCTTATCATAGAAATTTCTAAGATAACAGGGGAAATCAAAACACAAAATCAGAAAAAGACTTAGTAAAGACAAAAATTCTACAACCAAAGGCATGGAAAAAATGTGAATTGTTTTCAGGAACAGAAAGTATTCCTGGAAGAGCTTTTAAAATATTTTTAAAATAAAATAAGAGAGAGAACCTCAATTGCCTCAGCAAAAAACAAAAACTTAAAAAAATAAAAAAGAATAATAGCCATTATCCAATTGACAAATGGTCAAAGGATATAAACAGATAATTTTCACATGAAAATAAAAGTTCTAAATCACAAATTGAGACAATTCTGATGTACCATTCCATACTTCTCAGTTTGACTAAGACAAAAGGAAAAGATAATGATAAATGTTGGAGGGTATATTGGAAAACTGGAACACTATTACACTGATGGTGAAGCTGTGAGTTAATCCAAACATTCTGGAGAACAATAGGAACTATGTTCAAAGGACTATCAAAGTATGTATAGCCTTTGGTCCAGCAGTGTCTATACTAGATTTGTATTTCAAAAAGATCCTACAAAAAGAAAAGATCCACATGAGTGAAAATGTTTCTAGTAACCCTTTTTATAGTGACAAGGGACTAGAAAATGAGTGGATGCCCATCAGCTGAATGTTATTATATGTGAATGTAATGAAACATTATTGTTCTATAAGAAATGATGATCAGGCGGATTTCAGAAATGCATGGAAAGACTTGCATAAATGATACTAACTGAAGTGAATGGAACCAAGAGATCATTATTTATAACAACAAGAAGATTGTGTAATAATCTACAATGACAGACTTTACTCTTTTCATCAATGAGTTGTTTCAAAGTAATCCAATAGACTTGTGATGGAAAATGCTCATCTCCCTCCAAAGAAAGAATTATGAAGATTGAATGTGGATAAAAACATAGTATTTTCACTTTTGTTTTTCTTGTTGTTTTTTGCTTGCTTGGTTTTTTTTCTTTCATCTTTTTATGCGATTTTCTTATGCAATATAATGAATATGTAAATATAAGTAAAAGAATTTCACATGTTTAACTTATATTGGATTGCCTGCTCTCTAGGGAAAAGGGGAAATAGAGAGAGAGGAAAAAAAAATTGGAACACAAAGATTTGCAAAGATGAGTGTTGAAATTTATCTTTGCATGTATTTGGAAAAGTAAAAAGCTATTAAAAATAAAAATATTAACATTATGCATTATTTAGAGACTTGGAAGACTTGCATAAACTAATGTGGAGCCAAGTAATCATTATCATAAGAATAATTTAAATAGCCAAAACAATACATTAATAATAATAATTTCAATAAATACTAAAAGACAAAATAAATCTGATCAATTCAGTGACTGTTTATGAACACTTAAGACTAGCTTTGAAATATAAATCTTGACTCCTGGCAGAGTTGTGGACTACATAAATTCACTAAGGTATATATTTTCAGATAGGGCCCATATATTGAATAGATTTGTTAAAATATGTTTATTTGTTGCAATTATTTGTTGTTTCTAATAGGGGAAATGGGAAGAAATTCTTGTAAACTGACAAATATAAAAAAGAGTGTTAATAAAATATTTTAAGGGACAAAAATATAAGTATAATAGAGAACAGCAAAATGCTATGGAATGTCTGAGGTAAGAGTCATGATTAATGGTGGCTAGTTATTAATAAATACTCTCTTGCTGGTAAATTCTAATCTCTTTGCTAACATTTTATTTAAAATTTTTGCATCAATATTCATTGGTGAGATTTGTCTATATTTTTTTTATTTTGGCTCTTCCTGTTTTATGTATCATTACCATATTTGTGTCATAGAGGGAATTTCATAGGACTCCTTCTTTACCTATTTTTCCAAATAGTTTACATAGTATGGAAATTAATTTTTAATTATTTTATTTAAATTTAAATGTCCAGTAGAATTTATCTATGAATCCATCTGGCCATGGAGATTTCTTTCTTAAGAAGTGCTTTGATGACTTGTTCAATTTCTTTTTCTAAAATGTAGCTATTCGAGTAATTTGTTTCCTCTGTTGTTAATCTGGGAAATCTATATTTTTATAGGTATTCCTCATGTTCACTTACATTATCAAATTTTTTAACACATAGTTGGCCAAAATAACTCCTAATTATTGCTCTAATTTTCTCTTCATTGGTGGAAAGTTCATTTCCTTTTCATTTTTTATACTAACAATTTTATTTTCTTCCTTTTTCTAACCAAATTAAGTAAAGGGTTATCTATTTTGGTGTTGTTTTCCAAAAAAATCAACTCTTAGTTGTATTAATTCAATAGTTTTCTTAGTTCTATTTTATTAATCTCTCCTTTGAGTTACAGAATTTCTAATTTAATATTAAATTGGGGGTTTTAATTTATTCTTTCTAAGTTATTTAATTTCCTGCCCAATTCATTAATCTCTTCTTTCTCTATTTTACTCATATAACTATTTAGAGATTTAAAATTTTCCCTAAGATCTGCTTTGGCTGCATCCCATACGATTTGCCATGTTGTTCCATTATTGTCATTGTTTTGGATATTGTCATTCTCTTGGATGAAATTACCAATTGCTTCTATGATTTATTGTTTGACTCACTCATTTTTTAGAATTGGATTACTTAATTTCCAATTGATTTTCAGTTTATCTTTCCCTGATCCATTATTGAATATATTTTTTCTTTCATCATAGTATGAAAAAGAAGTATTTATTTCTGTTTTTCTTTACATTTAATTGTAAGGTTTTTATGTCCTAATATATGGTCAATTTTCATATAGGTGCCATTTACTGCTGAGAAAATGGTGCATTCTTTTCTGTCCCTATTTAATTTTCTCTAGAAATTATATCTAAGTTTTCTAGAATTCTATTAACCTCCTCAGTTTCTTTCTTGGTTATATTCTGGTTAGATTTGTCTAATTCTTTGAGGTCCCCCCTATGGTTAATGATTTAGAGAAAAAAAAAAAACATGTTGGGGAAGGAAGATAAGTGGGTCTTGTGAAACTTTCCTGAAAAAATTAGAAGTGAGGAAATTCAAGCTGTTATTTAAAGTCCTAAAAATTATACTAGTTAAAGTACTTTTAAAGATACCAACAAATACAAAAAAAATCCAACAGTGGCCACTGGTTTGGAAAAGATCAGTTTATATTCCAATCCAAAAGAAGGGCAATGAGAAGAAATGTTCAAATTACTGAATAATTGCATTTGTTTCATATGCCAGCAAGGTTATGCTGCAAGGTTGGCTTCAGGAATATATGAAATAACAATTATTAAAAGAATAAGCTTGTTTTAGAAAAGGCAAAAGGAACAGAGCAAAAATATCATCATTTGCTGGATTATGGAGAAAGCAAGGGAATTCCTGAAAAAACAAATTTAATTCTTTTTCATTGATAACAGAAAAGCCTTTGCCGCAACAAAATGTGGCAAGTCCTCAAAGAGACAGGAAGACTAGGTCTTCTTACTTGTCTTATGAAGAACCTGTATGATGTTCAAGAAGCAACAGTTAAAACCAAACATGGAGTAACTGATTTGTTTAATATTACAAAAGGAGAACAACAAGGCTATATGTTTAGCCTTATTTATTTAAATTATATGCATAATAATCATGTGAAATGCCAAGCTAGATGAATTAAAAGCCAGTATTACAATTCCTAAAAGAAATATCAACAAGCTTATATTGACAGATGATACCATTCTGATGGCAGAAATTGAAGAGGAATTAAGAAGCCTCTTAAGGAAGATGAAAGAAGAGGGCATTAAAGTTGTATTGAAGCTTAACATAAAAAAATTTAAAAAAAACTAAGATTTTGCTTGACAACTGCTCCTCTAACTTAGCCAATGGGGAAGAATAAATGGGAACAGCATCAGAATGTATATTCTTCATTTCAAAGATCCCTACAGACAGTGACTAAAGCTATGAAGACATTCCTTGGAAGAAAAGCTATGGAAAATCTGAGCAACATGCTAAAAAACAGAAAAGAAAAAGAAAAAAAAAAGAATCACCTGTCTAGCAAAACTGAAAATAATACTGCAGGACAAAACATGCATAGTTAATAATAGAGAATTTTTAAACATCCCTGAAGGAAACTCTGGGTTCTTTTCCCATTTACAATATCATGGCCTCTGATCTTTTAATATAGAAATTCCAGAATTTTAGGTTATTATTATTGAAGCTCTAAAACATTTGAATGATTTTTTCTGACTGTTTACAATATTTCTTCCTTCATCTGGGATTTATGGAATTTGGATAAGTATTCCTGAGGGTTTTCATTTGGGTATCTCTTTTAGGAAGTAATATTGGATTCTTTCCATTTTTATTTTGTCCTCTGGTTCTAGTCTATCAGGACTTTTCCTTAAAAATTTCTTGAAATATGATTTCTCAGTTATTTTTTCCTATCGTGACTTTAAAGTAATGCAATAATTCTTAAATTGTCTCTCTCTCTGATCAATTTTTCAATCAGTGATACATTTCATATTTTCTTCTGTTTTTATTTTTTAATTCCTCCAATTTTATTTTCTTGTTTCTTGATATATCATGGAACCATTAGTTTCAACTTGTGAAATTCTACTTTAATAGTTATTTTTACAGTGAACTTTTGTATCTCTTTTTTCCATTTGGCCTATTCTACTTTAAAGATATTATTTTTTCAATATTTTTTGTGCCTCCTTTACTAAATTTTTGTTTCTTTTTCTTCTAGATTTTCTAGCTTCACTCTTATTTTCATATTTTTCTTCTTTGTCTCTTATTTGATTTTTAAAATATTTTTTAATTCTTCTAGTAATTATTTTTGACATTGCATCCAATAAGCATTTTTTTCTGAGGATTTTCTTGTAGCTATTTACACACTGTTGTCTTATAAGTTTGTTTCTTTGTCTTCCCTATTGTCATACTAACTTTTTGGGATCACATTCTTTTATTTTTGTTGTTTACTCATTTTTATATCCTATTTCTTCACTTTAAACTTTATGTTAAAGATGTGATCTGCTTATCTGGGGGTAAAGAAGCATTTTGCAAAGCTTTTTAGCACTGTTATTTTCTAATAGAGAAAATGAAACAACATAGAAATATGAACTAAATATCAGGATGAAAGGGAAAAGGATTGATGCCCAAAAAGTCAGTAACAGGGGTAGTAAGAAAATCAATGATGATCTGAGCCCTTCCACAAAATGGTGGCTTCAGGAGGAACTTACCAGTGGGAAAAGAAAGGTAGAACTTGTAAGTGAATTTTCCCGTCTATAGACTGGCAAAATGTTCCCAAGTAATGACACTTCTGGCTTTGTTCCAGCATAAGCTAGCAGAAGAAAAGTTTAGATTTACTGAAAAGTATATGTCCATACAATATGTTGTTATGGTTTTGTTCATTGGTTTTTCAATCATATCTGACTGTTTATGACCCTAATTGAGGTTTTCTTGGCAGAAATACTAAAGTGGTTTGTTGTTTCCCTCTTCAGCTCATTTTAGAGATAAGGAAACATAGCTAGTAAATGTCTAAAACCAGATTTGAAGTCAGAAAATGATTTTTCCTGACTCTAAGTTCAACACTTTATTACTTCCAAGGCAATGCCAATAAAGTTGGGATCTGCATCAAGAAAGAGAACTATGGAGATTGAATGTAAAGCAATGCAAGCTAGGTTCACTTTTTCTCTGTTTATTTTTTTCTTCTGTTGTGGTTTTACTCTATTGTTTTGATTTTTGTCTCCCAACATTATTCACAAAGAAATATGTATTTAAAAATAAATAACATTTAGTGAAAAAATGCTTTATTACTGTACCACCTAGCTGCCCCCTGCTTGATAGATATTGGGAATACATAAGAATTTTATAAGAAATGAAAGCATGAATGCATGGGTGAATGGATGAATGAATAAAAACATTTATTAAAGATTTGCTATTTTTAAATACTATGTTAAGCACTGTGGAAGCAAATGGAAAAGCAAGACAATCTCTGCTCTCTAGGAGCTCACATACTAATAGGTGGGAACAGTACATGTGAGAGATTTCAACTAAGTTTTATGGAAAGACATAGAAAAATAGTAAAAATCATCAATAGTAATTGACATTTTCAATGTCATTTTCAATAAAATTATCAGAATTGTTTCTGTTTTAAACCATTTATATTACCAAGGACTTTGCTGGGGAAGCAATTTTCCTAGGACTTTTCTAGCCTCTGGCCATTTAGGGATATCAGCTGCAGGTCTTGCTGAAGGATTTGGCAGGTCACAACTCTTTCAGAGTTTCTCCCTTTTCTGATGATTGTAGGGGCTAGGATCAAAGTAACATGTATTAATAGAATATTTGGAGGGTTGGGTAAAGTGGGAAGTAGTGGATGTATTGCTATTGTTAAGGCTTTTGGGACTTATTGGGATATAGAAGAAGGCAATGTTTGAAATAGTGAAACTTGGAATAGAGGACCTATATT
Source organism: Myrmecobius fasciatus (assembly GCA_023553655.1). NCBI lineage: Eukaryota > Metazoa > Chordata > Mammalia > Dasyuromorphia > Myrmecobiidae > Myrmecobius > Myrmecobius fasciatus. The sequence continues at coordinate 22,115 of JAJPUD010018221.1, read as the reverse complement.
GCTCTCCTTCTGGGTACGTTTTTTTTTTTTGCTTCTGACACAGTTTCTTTAATTAGACTGACATGATTGCCCCATTGGTGGCAGTTGGTCAGCAGAGTTCCTGGTGGTGATAAAAAGGGAAAAGGGGTGTTTCTTTTCTCCATATGGGTTACTTCTCTTCATGACTGTGAGGAAAATTATATTTGCCTTCAGATATAATAAATTATATTTTAATATAGCGAGTTCCCTGTAACTGAAAAGGTTTTTGTTTTTGTTTTTGCTGAGGCAATTGGGGTTAAATGACTTGCCCAGGGTCACACAGGTATGAAGTGCTAAGTGTCTGAGACCTAATTTGAACTCAGGTCCTCCTGACTTTAGGGTAGGGCTGGTGCTCTATCCACTGCACCACCTAGCTGCACCCACTGAAAGTTTTCAGAAAGATAATAGATGATTCTTTTACCAAGAATGCTAAAGAGGGAATTATAGCATTGCAGCAAGAAGTTGGACTAAGGTGACTTCTAAGGTTCTTTTCTGTACAATGATTCTATGAAAATTAGCAGAGTGTATTAAAACAACTCTGTGTTTTTTTTCCTACTCCATAATTCTACAATAAATTGCAAAAAAACAAACCCCCCAAAAAACCACTACTTTGTCCTGCTTTTCCTATAGTACAAGCATGAGCCTCTTCCATTCTAACTGAAGGAAGTGTGCCATTCTATGCTTAAACATTTAGCAATGATGGAAAATATGGTAAAAAGAAAACTGAATTTAACAGCAACCAGGCTGGCAACTTGAGAAGAGTAATAACTTTTTGAAAATTGAATTCTGGGTGCCAATTCTGTCACTATCACTCTATGTATAACCTACAGTAAGTGATTTTCCTTTTCTGGCCTCAATTCCCTCACCTAAAAAATGAAGAGCTTTGGAGGGCCAGCTAAATGGTCTCAAAAAAACAAACAAACAAACAAATAAAAAAGCTCTCTTCCTGCTTGCCAGGTCTGCTATGAGTATAAAACAGGCAAATAGGTGAGTCTTTTGAGAACCTGACAAAACTGGAAAGAATCTAGAAGGAGAAGAGTGAGTAGAGTGAATGTTAACAGGATGTCCTATATGGCCCATGGGCTGTTTGAATAGACATTTCCTGGCAAATCTAGCTCTCTGGGAGACTCAGAAGCTGAAGGAATTTTCAAAATACTACCTCAAGTGGGTAATTCTAAATCCAGAGTGTTACGTTTGACATAGTGCAGGTTCAAATAGATGGGCAAACAAAAAACAAAGCAAATAAGTGAAAATAGTGTAAAGGTTCCCAAAAAAAGCATCTCCTGTCTCTTCTTCCTGGGCTGTCTGCATAATATCAATAGGAATTAATATTTATAATATCCCTGTGATGTATCTTGAATAATATTCTTCTGAATTTTGGGGAGAGCATTGAGACAGAGAAGGAAAAGTTATTTACTGAAAGTTATATTCTAAGGAATTTGTCCACAGCTTTAGGACTTCAAGGTTTTTAAATTTTAAGTTAGGTGTGAAAATCTCATAATTTTACTTCAGCTTTCCAGATCACCTGTTTTTCATAAAAACAACTTGGAAAAACAATAACAACAATAGCAAACTATTGATGTATGTTTCTATACTCCCAATATGTCCTTTGCAATTAAAAAAACAAAACAAAACAAAATAAAAGCTATTATCAAGTCTTCTCCTGGCTTTAAAATAAACCTTAGATTTTAATCCCTGTTTTGACCTTCACTTGATGTACACATTCTTGGACATGTTAGTTTTCACGTGTAAGAAGCAAAAGCTGGACTAGATGATGTCTAATATATTAAGATTAATGGAACTTAAAAGAATTTGAGGCTGCTTTTTCAAGCTACTAAGTCAGAAAACTCACAAAACTTTGCTTTCCTATCTGGTTTCAATTCTACCCAGGATAAATTCATCACTCAAACATTGACTAATACCTCCTCCGTCAGTTTCCTATCCCCTTGAATTGGAAGACTGAAGGGTGGAATAACAAATTCTTCTCAATGTCTTCTTTTATGCTGGGCAAAAATTGGGCTCTGTTAACTCCACTTTGCATCTGCTGCTCTGCAGTTTTCGGTTCCTGGAAGTAGATTCTCCAGGTGTTCCCCTACCCTTTTGTTCTTACTCCTTTTGTGTGTTTTCTACTTTAGATTGTAAAATTGCCTTAGACAGGAACTGTCTTTCTTTTTTTTATTAATTAAGTACCTAACAACCTTGCTTAGAATTTAGTAGGCACTTACTAAATGTTTATCGGGTTTTGCATTGGATAGACAATTTTAATCAAGGAGTGAGAGTTATTTAAATAGAAATTATATCTTCTCAAACCTTTGAGAAAAAAAAAGTTCCTCAAGAGAGATGTAGCAGTCTCACTTTGGGAGTGAAGACAAGTACACACTACATGTGATAACTTTTTAGGCTAGTGAATGTTCCTGTACAGTCTATATACCTTTAAATATTATATCAATTTTGAACTACAGAGGTACAACCATAGTTACAAAAGAAAGCTATCATATAAATCTAGTCATGTTCTTTTTTTTCTTATTATATTCTAAGACAGTTTTTCTTCTGGCTAAAATCAGTGGGAGAAAATTACTATTGATCAGAGAACTGCAAATCAGGACAACCCTGAGGTACCACTACACACCTGTCAGATTGGCTAAAATGAGAGGAAAATAATGATGGATGTTGGAGGGGATGTGGGAAGGCTGGGACACTGATGCATTGTTGGTGGAGCTGTGAACGGATACAGCCATTCGGGAGAGCAATTTGGAGCTATGCTCAAAAAGTTATCAAACTGTGCATACCCTTGGACCCAGCAGCATTTCTATTGGGCTTATATCCCAAAGAAATCATAAAGGAAGGAAAGAGCCCCACATGTGCAAGAATGTTTGTGGCAGCTCTTTTTGTAGTGGCTAGAAACTGGAAACTGAATAGATGCCCTTCAATTGGAGAATGGCTGAATAAATTATGGTATATGAATATTATGGAATATTATTGTTCTGTAAGAAACGACCAGCAGGATGATTTCAGAGAGGCCTGGAGAGACTTGCATGAACTGATGCTGAGTGAAATGAGCAGAACCAGGAGATCATTATACACGGCGATCAATTCTGATGAACATGGCTCTCTTCAACAATGAAATGTTTCAAACCACTTCCAATTGTTCCCTGAAGAAAGCCATATACACCCAGGGAGAGGGATGTGAAATGTGGGCCACAACATAACATTCTCATACTCTTGATTGTTGTTTGCTTACATTGTGTTTCCTTTATCTGATATGTCTTTTATGTAGATACAATTTTTCTTGCACAACAATGATAAGTTTGGAAATATGTATACATATATTCAATTTGCCAAGTATTTTAACATAATTAACATGTAGTGGATATCCTGCCATCTAGGGGAGGGGTGGGGAGCTGGGGGGAAAAATCTGTAACAGAAAGCTATGTAAGGGTTAATGTTGAAGAATTAACCATACATATGTTTTGCAAATAAAATAAAATTTAAAAAAGATTTAATCATAAAAATAAAATAAAATAAAATCAGTGGGAGAGTATTGGGAGGGAATTGTGTCCCCCTCTCACAACCCAGTTTCAAATTACTAGAAGATAACAAGGGGTCACTGGATAATTAAGGTGTTTGTTTTCAATTATGACTAGAAAGACAAGGTATGTGGTTTTATTGTGGTTCTGAAATAAACTGTTTTGCTTTTAGATGTCACATTATTTGTTTAATATTTCTCATACTTTTACCCTCAGGTTCCTGATTCAAAGAGTAAAAAAGAAGCTCCAACCAATCACTTTTTATCACTTAACAGAATGTCTTCCCATGATGACTGCCTCCCCTTCTTTTCCATTCTTGTCCATTCTAACTGTATAATAATTCTCATACCTTATTATATATGTAAAGTAATTTTGAAAACTTGAAGCACTATAGAAATGCTAACTAGAATTATTCCCTTTTATTAATTCTTGCTACAACCATCAACTCTTACTACCTCTGTATTGTCATTGCCAATGCTCTTTTTTCCTGTTTCTAAACCATTCTTCTCATAGCCACTAGGGTAATCAACACTATGATCTCAACAGTTTTTGAGCAAAATACTCTTAGTATCTCTACATTGTTTATAGAATAAAATTCAAATTATTTATTTTGCCATTCAAGGCTCTCAACAATCTGAAATATAACTTCCCACATTCGGGGCCAAAATTTCTTCATTGTAAAATGAGAAAGGTAAGCTAGATTACCCCTAAAATCTCTGCCAATTATAAATCATATTAATTTATGGGAATAAGTATTATTGGAATCCATTTGACTTTTCTCACTTACACATCAATCTCCTTCCTTAACTATCTATTCCAGTCAAACTGGACTCAGGTTTCATCTTCTCATCTTGAAGATTCCTGTACCTATGCTTTTATCTATTTCATTGCCCCAGTGAATTCATTCTTAAGCCCAAACTTTCCTTTCCTTTGAAGGATTAACACAGATATTTCCTTAGTGAAACTTTAATTAATCTTCATCCCTATTACTCTTTTCTGTTTAACTTTGTAATACACATTAACAAGACAGGAAGAGACTGATTTCCAAATTCAGAGAGTTTATTTTTCTTAATAAATTTTATTTACGATGTAAACAACTCAAAAATTCAAAAGTAAATATCCCATAAAGTCTAATTCCCAGAAACATGCTTTGTTTTGGTTTTTAATATACAACAGCATGTAATATTGATTGTGAGTGATAGTAAATACATCTATGTCATTCATAGTTAAATATTTTTTGAGAAGGAAGAATACATTATATAAAATTGAGTTTTAAGACCAATATTGTCTAATTTCATATATTTTATCACCATTTAAATTTTTCTTCATTTATGTAATTGGGTATCATCACTGTATTTATCTTTCTTTTCTATCTACTTTATTCAGTACAGATCATGTTATGTAAATCTTCACAGATCCTTTTGAATTTTTCATAGTTGTTTTTCCTTATGGCATAATACAATTCCATTACACTCATAAATTTGTTCAACCATCTGTTTGAAAACATTTTGCTATTATTACAATGTTGTGATGAATATTTTGAAATAAATAGGCTTCATCTTGATGCCAATAAATATCTTAAGATAAAAAGTGGGATTTTAGGGTCCAAGCACAGAAATAATGATAAAATGAGTCTTATCATAGATGTATCATAGGTAATTTATACTTTCCCTTTTGTAATAATTTTCTTTCCTGGACCAATAGTCAGGAAAATCTGAGTTCAAATTCTGCCTCATACATTTAATAGTGGTGTGTCTCTGAAAAAGTTATTTAACCTCTCTTTACCTCAGTTACCTTATCTGGAAGAATTGGGTAATAGCCCTATCTTTCAGGTTATTATAAGGATCATATGAGATAATATTTCTAAAGCATTTCACAAATCTTGATGTACAATATAACTTCTAATTATTATTATTATTATTATTATTTTCCAAATTAGATTGTCATTATTCTGCAAACATTGAATTAATGATTCTTTTTTCCCACAGGTCATTTTATATCTTTAACATTTAATTTCTTCTTTGGCTGATATGAAGTGATGCTTCAGAGTTGTTTTGATTTGCATTTCTCATATTATTATTATCTATTTCTTGCACTTTTCATATGGTTGTTGACATTTTTTCTTTTGAATATTTCTTTCCAAATCTTTTATTTCCTGAAGAGTAGTTTTGAACAACATATCCTATATATTTTCTACATTTGATTACAAAGCTCCTAAGAAAAATCATTTACTCTCTACCTTACTATTATCCACTCATACTCCAAATCCTTACAATCTGATTCCTCTGTCACAGACCTGATTAGAACTATTCTACCAAAGGTCAATAATGATTTCTAAATTGCTTACCTTGTCCTTTCTTGAGTTTGTTTGTTTGTCTGTTTGTTTTTACTGATATAATATCTTCCTGGATACTCTGTTCTTAACATCTTTTGCTGATCTATCATTCCTAATTTTGACTTTTTAGCATGGTTATTAAGAGGGCTTCTTTTTCAGGACTGCTCCCCCTACCTTTCTATGAAGAAAAATACAAATAAAATTGACACTATTAAGAACACTTAAAACTTGTCTAATTTGGGAACTCCTCAAAAAGGTGGTGACATCTGAGCTGAAAAAAGACAAGAAGTCTAAAAGAAAGAAAAGAACAAGTGGCATTCCAGAAAGAGGAGATGCTTTTGGCTTTTGGCTTTGTCTTGGTCGCTTTTCTGTTTTTCCTTCTATGTGATTTCATTGTCTCACATAGATTACCTTTTGTTTTTATTAAAAGCTTTTTATTTACAAAACATATGAGTGATTTTTCAACATTGACCTTTGAAAAAAATTTTTTTCCCAAGCTTTTCCCCTCCTTCCCCCCACTCCCCACCTCTAGATGACAGGTAATCTAATACATGCTAAATATGATAAATTATATGACAACTACAATACATGCATAAATATCTATACAGTTATGTTACTGCACAAGAAACATCAGATCTAGAAAGAGAAGAAAAAAACAACCTACGAAGGAAAACAAAATGCATGGAAATATTCACAGAAAGCGTTAAAATGCTGTGTTGTCCGTACTCACTTCCCACAGGCCTCTCTCTGGATGTATATGACTATCTTCATCGCTGAACAATAGGAACTTGTTTGAATCACATCATTGTTGAAGAGAACCATGTCCATCAGAATTGATCATCGTATAATCTTGTTGCTGTGTATAATGTTCTCCTGGTTCTGCTGATTTCACTCAGCATCAGTTCATGCAAGTCTCTCCAGGCTTCTCTGAAAACCTCCTGTTGATTGTTTCGCATAGAACAATAATATTCCATAACATTCATATACCATAATTTATTCAGCCATTCTCCAATTGATGGGCATCCTTTAAATTTCCAATTTCTTGCCACCACAAAAAGGGCTGCTACAAACATTTTTTCCCATGTGGGTCCCTTTCCCTCCTTTAAAATATCTTTGGGATATAGGCCCAGTAGAAACACTGCTGGGTCAAATGGTATGCACAATTTGATAACTTTTTGAGCATAGTTCAAAATTGCTCTACAGAATGGTTGGATCCGTTCACAGTTCCACCAACAATGTATCAGTGCCCCAATTTTCCCACATCCCCTCCAACAGTTATCATTCTCATTTCCTGTCATTTTAGCCAATCTGACAGGTGTGTAGTGGTATCTCAGAGTTGTCTTAATTTGCATTTCTCTGATCAAGAGTGACTTGGAGCACCTTTTCATGTGACTAGAAATAGTTTCAATTTCTTCGTCTGAAAGTTGTCTGTTCATACCTTTTGAGCATTTATCAATTGGAGAATGGCTTGAATTCTTATATATTTGAGTCAATTCTCTATATATTTTAGAAATGAGGCCTTTATCAGAATCTTTGAATGTAAAAATATTTTTTTCCAATTTACTGCTACCCTTCTAATCTTGTCTGCATTCATTTTGTTTGTACGAAAACTTTTTAACTTGATATAGTCAAGCTTATCTATTTTGTGATTAATGATGATCTCTAGTTCTTCTTTGGTCACAAATTCCTTCACCCTCCACAGGTCTGAGAGGTAAACCACCCTACATTGTTCTAATTTGTTTATAATATCATTCTTTATGTCTATATCATGTTTATACCATTTCAACCTTATCTTGGTATATGGTGTTAGGTGTGGGTCAATGCCTAATTTCTTCCAGACTAGTTTCCAATGATCCCAGCAGTTTTTGTCAAATAGTGAGTTTTTATCCCAAAAACTGGGGTCTTTGTGTTTATCAAATACTAGATTATTATTGTCATTGAGTATTTTGTCCTGTGAACCTAACCTATTCCACTGATCCACTACTCTATTTCTTAGCCAGTACCAAATGGTTTTGGTGACCACTGCTTTATAATATAGTTTTAGATCTGGTACAGCTGGGCCACCCTCATTTGCATTTTTTTTCATTAATTCCCTTGAGATTCTTGACCTTTTGTTTTTCCAGATGAATTTTGTTGTTATTTTTTCTAC
>JAJPUD010018220.1:0-29182 GCA_023553655.1 Myrmecobius fasciatus | reverse complement strand
ATCTCTGCCAATCAAACCTTATTAACCATTCTAGCTGTAGCCTCTTTGAATAATTAAAAGGAAAGCAATGAAAAGTCTGTGCATACTACACTTGTGAATCTGAAAACTAGCTTCTTGTTCCCAAAGGGGAAGAGACAAGGAGGCTTAGAGGAGGAATAAATCTTAAATCCAAGCATTTTTATTAAGCACTATGTACTAGGCAATATACTAAGAACTAGGGGTACAAAGAAAGACAAAAAATAGTCTTTACCCTCAAGGAAATAGTTCTTAGTCTATTGGGAGAGACAATATACAAATGCAACACATAAAGGATAAGTTGGAAGTAATCTCCTAGGGAAGGCAATAGTATCCAGTGTGACTGGAAAAGGCTTCTTTGAGGTGAGATCTAAAAAAGTCAGGGAAGCCAGGAGGGGAGATGAGGAGGGAGAGAAGTTCAGATATGGTAGACAGCCAGGGAAAATGCCCAGACTCAGGAGACACAGGTTTTGTTTGAGGAGGTATGAGAAGCACACATAGTACTTAGAAAGAAGTAAAGTCTGAGAAGGTTGGAAGGGTAGGAAAGGACCAGGTGAAAAGCTTTAAAGGACTGCCTATTTGATCCTAGAGGCCATAGGAAGCCTCTGGGGTTAATTACTGTAGTCAGCTCTGGTCTGTACTTTAAGAAGATTCCTTTGATAGCCCAGTGAAGGATAGACCTCAAGGAGGGGGAAAAGACAGGCGAGAGTTTTTAGGAAGGTATAACTAACAAGGCTTGGCCACAGATTTTATATGGGGATTGGCAGAGTGAAGGGCTGAGGATGGATGGCACCCAGGTTGTAAACTTGGGTGACCAGGATTATGGTGATATTCTCAATAATGATAAGAAAATTAAAAGAGAAGAAAAGTTGGGGAAAGATAAGGAGCTCAATTTTGGACATACGTTTAAGATGTCTATGAGATGTCCAGTTCAAGATTCCAAAAGACAGTTGGAGATTTGAGACCAGACATCGAGATCATTTGCACAGAAATATTTCAATCCATAAGAGCTAATGAGATTATCAAGCAAAATGGCACAAAAGGAAAAGAGAAGAGGGGCCTTCATTCTGCCTGTGCACATAAAAAAAGAGTGTGTGTTTCCATTTGTGCACAAATAAAAAATGATAATTTTCAAAGACTGTAAAATGAGACAGTTGGGCTATAATAACCAATCTCTACAATTCCCTTCCAGTTCTCATATTCTATGGACCTACAAAATGTAGAGCTCTGGGAAGCTCTGTACAAGGTTGGGTCAATGGTGATAGCTGAAAGAAAGAAAAGAGGATGCCCTGGAGAGAACTTTGTGAGCAGCTTTGCTATCGGGATGGAAACCCTTCCAAAGGCAATGAGTGATTCAGAGTGCAAGGGAAGATTTCATGGCATGTCAGTGTTGGGGACCTGAAACTCTGTTGTTCTAAGATTCTCTATCGAATCTGTCTGGATTAGGGAGGCAGCCTGAATTTCCTAAAAAAGGAGTTGACAGATTCAGGCTTCATACACTAACTCTCTTATAAATTCTTCCAAAATTAACATCCTCTGGGCTTTTCCCCAGTCCTTCAGCTACTAAATTGTAGCATTCTTGGAAAATTCAGTCAGTAATCTTAGGCTGAGATAATTATTTACAAGAAGCCTGAGCACGAAATAGGAATTCACTTCACTTGGATAAAGACACATATGCTCAGAACCCAAAGCAAGCTAGTTCAACTTTCTCACTGACACGTGGGGCTCATGGCAACAGGCTCAACGTACTGAACTGACTCAAATCACCATGCAATGCTAGTGAATTCTACACGTGGGAATAAGGTCTGAGTCAGGAGTTAGCTCCTCTTTTAGTCTCCCCAAAATCATCCACTAGGAAATGTCCATACAGATGGAAGACAGGTCTAAAGCACAGGTGGACAAAAGGAAAGATAGGAGAAGTATGAAACGTGAAAAGAAGATGAAAAAAGACAAAAGATTCAATTATTTAAAACTATGCTTTTAGGACTAGAAGAAACCTCAGGGAAAACCTAATAATCTGACAAATGGGACTAAGAAAAGTGAGATCCTTCCTATAGTCACACTGAATTAGTATTGGGATTGGACCTTAAGTCTCCTGACTTTTATTCCAGTGCTCTTTCGGCATGATTACATAACTATTGCTCAGTTATTTTATCATTTTCTGTTCAAGACAGGTTTAGCTGAGCAGGTGGTGACAGAAGCTCTCTCACTGTGGTCCTTAGATCAATGCTATAATCAGTCAGCAAGTGTTCACTGAAGTCCTATAGAGCTTCTTTTTAGAAACTAGATAACCATTCACTTCTGTGTTTTATTAATCATCTGTATTTTTGCTGCCATTCCCCTAACTGGGCCATTAGTATTCCCAATAATTGCATCAATTACAAACATTCAGAGTACTTATAGCATATTTGACCTCCATTTCCCATAGGGTAAGGCCAATCTGTAAAAAGTTAGAATGATTAGGATAATTCTAAAGAAGTTTAGTTTTATTATTCTCAAGAAAATATAAAAACCAGAGCTGAGCAACGAGATGCAATTTTAAAAATATGTACTGTAAAACAGCCCAAACTAAATTTATGAAAATAGACTCTTATTTCTGATACTTTTGAAATCATTTAAAATTTTATTTTCTTAGTTTTTTTTACCCCTTTAATAGATAATAATGCAAAAGTGAACTTCATCCATCTAAACTGTTATAAATTCTAGAACCAAAATCAGACTTTGTTGGAACTAGAGAGGATCCTATAAAAGAGAAAAATCACAGAAATACTGGAGGGGTAAGGATATTGGATAAATGATGCAAATGCTTTATCTGACAGATATGAAAATATAAATTCCTATGGCTCCCTATTACCTCTGTGATCAAATATAAATTCTCTCTTTGACTTTTAAAGTCCTTTACAACCTAGCCTTTTCTATCTTTCCAATCTTCCCCACACTCTGCAATCCAGGGGCACCAGCCTCCTAGCTCTTCCTTGCATAAGATCTCCCAACAACGAACATTTTCATTGACTGTCTGTCTCCCCATCTCTTCTTTTCTGGCTTTCTTCAAGTTACAGTTAAAGTTTTACCTTATACAAGAAGACTTTCCCAATCCTTCACCTTAATGCTTTCTCTCTAGGAAAATTTACCCTAATTTACCCCTCAATATCTGTGCACAGGGGTTTACATGTCTCCCCCATTAGACTGTGAACTCCTGGTGAGAAGGGACTGTTTTAGGGGGAAGAGAGGGGCACGTATTCTCACCCACTGGCCTCTCTGACTAGGCCAAGGTCACACATGGAATACCCAATGCTCTTTCCATTTAAGCTGTGACTAGCTCAGGCTATCAATATTTATTTCTCCAAATGGAGCTAACTGGCATGTCCCATTACTGCTCAGTGCCAATACACAGAACCCTCAGTCCTATTTCTGGCTGCTGTTTGTTTTCAGTAGAATGTAAGTTCCTTGAGGATACAGCCCGATTTCCCTTTTTTGTTTTCCTGTTCCCAGTGCCTAACACAGAGTCTAGAACATGCCTGGATTGCACTGGAAGGCTTAACCTCCCTGGATCTTACTCTTCTTTGGAGCGCTATTTATTTTATTTTCCCCCTCTTATTCCATACTTTTAAATACTTTAAAGCTTATAAATTCTTTATGGAATACTTCATATTCTCCATTGGAAAAGTGTTATGGAAACCCCATAGGTAAGTATCAAAGTGCATAAATGAATAAAAACACAAGCATATTAAATCTCAGAATAAAAAGAAATCCTAAACATCTTTTTGGCTTGGTCTGGGTTCTTATCTTTCCAGGGATGTCCTTATGTTTCCATTGTATGTATGTGGATTTGGAAAAATGCCCTGTTATATTTTATTCACTCTGTCCAGCATAATCACTCAAGAGCCTTATTATCTGATTATAGCCACTTACCCCTTGAAGAGGTATATTCACAAAGAAGAAATTAAACTGGGACAAAGAACATTCTTTGAAACCTCAGGCTAACTCTGTATTCCCACTCTCATGAGTCATTTTGCACCTTGAAGAGCCTCTGCCTTTTCTTTCTGCTTTCTTCCAAGCTCAGGCCATCTGCCTGGACTTTTTTTAGGATTCTCCACCAAGTAAATGACACTTTAACATCTATCTCCCCCTTCTTTTCTAGGCTATATACAAGAGTGGGGATGGATGGGTGGGAATGGGAAAGCAATAAGAAAGCACTGAAAACAGCTTTGCATCTAAGATTCTCTGAGGGAAAAAAAAAAAAAAAGACCTCCATACATTCAAATGTATGCGAAAATACTCTCTGACAGGCAGAGAATTGGCAGATGATGATAGAACAATATAAGACAGAAGAATATCCAGTATGCCCATGCCCCTTTAAGGAGGGATTATTCCTTAAAAAAAGCCAAAGGGTGCATGTGTCCTACTAATAAACCCAACAATATTTCAACAGGCTCCAGGCAAAGCTTGAACAAGACCTTTAGTAAATCATTTGAAGCTGGGCTGTCTAGATTGATGCAATATGACATCTTGCACTCTCCTTGGCATTCAATATTAAACTCTCCTTTAGGAAACTGCCAGACAAACTTTAATAAAAAATAATTATTGTCCAGACTAAATCTCTCGGTTTATTACTCAACCATGATCTTCCGATCTGGATTTTAGATCAACTCTTGCAAAATCTAAATATTTCATTTTCAATCCTAGGATCTCCTTGCTATGGGGAAGTTCATCTGAAAATTCACTCTACTATAAGGCAATGAAATTTTCTCCATCTTACCCCCGCCCTTACCCCCAAACATAGTTCTCTAGTATTTCCTTAAGGTACTCTGTGAATTAAACACAAAAGGAAAAACAGTCACACTATAAAACTCTAGGTCAAGGCAAAAACACAAAACACCAACATTTAAAGGCCAGTTGCATCACCATTGATGGTTATAAATCCAACTCTGACAGTCATTTGAGTTTGTTTTGTTTTAAGGTTTATTTTACTTTTGTCCTGAATCATTAAGCTTTTTAAAAAAAATTGTTATAATTTCAGGTCAATATGATATCCAATTTTCATTTCCTCTGGATGAGTCACCACAGATAAAAAAAAAAAATTATTGCCAACTGGCCAACCTTTGGGGGATCAGCCACTCCACATTGGACTAGGCCAGTCCTTGAAAAGCAGATAAAGTCTGTTACTAAAACTTTGCTGAATGGTCTTTCCAATGTTACTAGAATTTTACTTTTTGGCATAGCCTTTGTGAATCTACTGTATGTCCCCTTCACATCTTAATTCTTATTCTCTTGAGACTTATTCTCTGCTAGTGAAGTTCAAGGCCTTAAAAGATACATGCTCTTCCCTGAATATAACCCATATCTTCCCTCCTCCCCTCTCCCCAGAATGTCCTACTCCCTTTTAAGCTATTCAGATAATTTTGGTTATTGGGAAAAACAGCTGTTGAGAGATAAAATACACCCACTTACCAGGAACAGACTCCAAGGAGCACTTTACCCAACCCAACAACTGAAAGGGCTTCAGAATGTTGTGAATGGAAGCATGGAGCACTGCCCAAGGACCATGGGGGCTGCCAGCTCCCTGTTTTATCTTAAGATGGCATCTGAGGCCCCTTGGAATGTTTCCTTAATGCTCTTTGAACCCATAGCCACCACCCAACCCCAAGAAAACAGAGAACCCAGTACATAAAGGTGAATAGGTTGTCTTAATCCCCCCCCAACAATGGGATCAGGGTTCACTGCAGTCGAAGGCAACCCCAATTGTTCTTAATGTCACACTGACCTTCTGCCTCTGAGACCTGGGAACCACAGCACTGGTGGACATAAATTGTACTGCTTGGTGATCCAGATCCAAGGGAGGAGGGTAGCCCTCTGGTAGAAAATTGTCTGTGGCCTCCTGGAAGAGAGGAAACCTGGATTCCTACAGGGCTTGAAATGGCCATTTTAGGCTGGAGGGAGGGGTTGACAACATCAGCAGCTGTTTCAATACATCTGCTGGATTCTCCCAGTTGAGGTTACCAGCAGTTGAGGACATCTTTGGCGAAAGTTCAAAGACTTTGCAGTTTTAAAAGCACACACCCTAAAGCCAAGAGATGATCTGGAAATCATAAACTCCACGGTGGTGCATATGCACGCCAGGGAACATGGGAAACTTTGGGGTGGGAAGGTGGTGGCACCGTGAGGGGTGTGAACATGAGGCTACTCCACCAAGAGCTTCGTAAATGTTCAAAGGATTACAGAGCTAGAAACAGAGAATGGCTTTGGGCCAACTAAGCTTGCTTTTGATAAAAATTAAACACATTGGCCATCTGGATGGTTACAGTACTGCAACTCAGAAGGCCTCTCCTGAAATAAATGAAATACTATGGAATAAGTGCAATAGAAGGAACATTTCTAGGGAATGCAATTTTAAAACAGCAGAAGCCCCTGTCAATCCCAGCAGGTAAAGGAGAGCAAGACTAACCCAAGAGAAGATTCGGAGAAGCCCCATTTATCTACTTACTTTGTTCACGGGTTTCTCAAGGGTTTTCACAGGCACATCGGCTGGTTTTCCTTTCTTTGATGGTGTTCTCTTGATTTTGGGCGAGTGAAATTTGTCCATCAGCTTCATGGTGAAGGAGGAGAGATGAGAGCGCTGGGAATCTGAAAATAATCCCAGGTAGAAGCACTATGAGTGAGGATGGGAATGGACCAGATCAAGCTTGCTGCTTGTGGCAGTGAAAGGATTTACTGAGGGAAATCTAACAAATCTTAGTCCCAGCAATCTCCTTGTCAGCTGGTTTCTTTGGGTTGTAGAGTTAGGAGAAAAGGCAAAGAGTTTTGAGAAAAAGTTTCCAATAGATTAGATCTTTTTAACTTTATAGGTTTCCAATGAACACAAGAAGAAAGAATAGGTTAAAGTAGGCTTAAAGAATGTTGGAGATGAACAAGGTCCTTAGAGGCTGTGGGGTCCAACCTCCTTATTTGAGACCAGAGAGAGGAATGAGTATCCTCCAGGTCACACAGCTAGGTAAGTGGCAGAACACCAAACCCATCTCTAGGTTTCTTGACTTTCAGTTCAGTCTTTGGTTCTCCCAATTCAGAAATAAAAGAAGTTTCCTATTTAGGATCTCAGATGAGATAAGGTAACAATTGAAATTGAGTGAAAATCTGTGAATGGAGGTGAAGGGAGGCCATTCTAAAAGACAGCAAAAAGGAATTCTGTAACTTAGATTAGAAAAAAATAAATTATAAAAATTGAAATAAAACTTGTCAATTTACACAGTAGAACTGGGTAATAGACACAAAGTTCAAGTCTGTCTCATTTAGTCAGAAAGAAGGATGCCTTATTTAAGGTACTGATAAGCTATCTGGCCTTGGGAGTTATCTAAGAATGAGTGCCCTTCGGCCCAGCCCAAAGGTAAGGAGTAGGCTAAACAGATCATCCTTTGATAAGATGTAACATATAAGCACATACTACAAAAGCACCAAACCTCATATAGACTACATGGCTAGACCAATTCAATCTTAATCACAGCTCTCAGAGAAAGGCTTATTTCCTTCTATCCCAATGCCACTAAAAAGTAACCCTCACTAAAAAAGACCTCTGAAAGGAATGGCTGGGAGTAGGAGGGCAAAACATATCCTGAGGATCCTGTCTTTTTGAAATCACAAAAGCACAGATTTTGGGCTGAAATGGACCTTCATGATTACCTAATCCAAATCCTCATTTTAAAAATGAAAAAAACTGATGTCTAGTAAAATGATCATAGAGGAAAGTAGCAAAGCTGAGATTAAATTTACAACAAACATAGTGAGGTACGAATGGGAAGAAGGGAACAAGAGAAATCTCATGGTTTTGCCTTGATGTAAGGGAGGAGGTTTACTGGTAGGTCCCCAGGCATCACATCATCAGACATGGAAAATAAATTCCACCTTCTCTTCTACTGGCTGCCTATCTAACTTGGAGTTCAACCTCAATTGCCATGGGGGTCTAAAGCTGGGGCAACCAAGATTTAGGATTCTGCTTGTACCTTAGGAGTGAGACAGGACTCAGGTCATGTCAACATGAAAGAAAATATACAACTACTGAATTAGACTGAAATATCATCCTAGAAGTCTTCCCCCTGCCAGAATTTAAGGATCACTGGATTAAGGTCATCATTTGAAAGCAATAATATATCCATCATAAATCTCCCCTATCATAGAATTTACATCCTCTAACAAGCTTCATCATTAGACACAAATAAAATAATCAAATTGATAAAAGATTCTGAAGGGTTTTTTTTTTAAATGTTTTTAAATTTAAAAATGGAAACTGCCACAGAGTTAGGTTTTAATAATTCGGGTTGCAAGCTGTCAGTCAATAAACATTTATTAAAAGACCTATTATGTGCCAAGCACAGTGTTCTAAGTACTAAGGACACAAAGACAAACAAAAGACAATTCCTGCCCCCCAGAGCTCACAATCTAATAGGAAAGATATTATGCAAATAACTATTAACAAAGGTAGGCTACTAGAATTAACAGAGGGAATTGTTACCAGAATAAAAGAAGATATGGACATGGAAAGGCTTCTGGTAGAAGACAGGACTTAAGCCAGGAAGATCAGGAGGAGGAAAATCGAGAAAGGGCCAGGAAACAAGGGTCATTTGATGAAAAACTGAAAAGGGAGGAGGGGTTGTGTAAGATATAAGGGGAGGGGGAGAGAAGAGATGGAGGAGGCAACCTATGAAGGGCTTTAAATGCCAAATAGAGAATTTTATATTTGGTCTTGTAGGAGTATTTTTGTTAATAGGTTTTTGCTGACCCTTATTCCACTCCAACTATTTTTTATTTGTCATAAAATCATTTCTTATGGCATATTCTTTACATTCATATACCATAGTTTGTTCAGCCATTTCCCAGTTGATGGGCATCCCCTCACTTTCCAATTCTTTACCACCACAAAAAAAGCTGCTATAAATATTTTTATGCATATACATTCTTTTTTTCTAGTCTTGAAATCAAAGCCTGATTAGAGCAAGTTTTAAGTCAGAATGTCTGCTGCTGTAAGCCATACTCAAGAGATTTATTCATTATTTTACCTGCCTTTTCCTGCATAGGGCAGTGTTATGTGTCAGGTTTGGTGTTGGTCAATCACATCTAATTCTCTGTAACACCAATTGGGGTTTTCTTAGCAAAGGTGCCAAACAGCTGGCCATTTCCTTTTCCAGCTAATTTTACAGATAAAAAAACTGAGGCAAACAGATTTAAGTGATTTGCCCAGGGTCACATAGCTAGGATGTGTCTGAGACTGGATTTTTCTTGCTCTTTATCCTCCCCTCCTCCCAGAATATTGCTAGGTAATGTAGAAACATTTTGTATACCCATGTATAATGGATATAATATTTCTTGCCTTCTCAATGGGTAGGGAAAGAAAGAATTTGGAACTGAAAATAAAAATAAAATTAAAAGCCCTTAATGATCTGGCGCCAGTCCATCTGTTCATCTTTTTAGACTGATTTCCTATCATTCTTCCCTTCCACACTCTGTTCTAGCCAAGTTGTTATCACTTGCTATTCCTTCATATGCCATGTCATTTTCTCCAGGCTTTTGTATGGGTCCCAATCATGTTCTCTCATTTTCTTTAGGAGGCTGTACCTTGTCACAGTGCAAAGAGCACTGGCTCTTGAGTCAGAGGACTTGGACAAATCAGAATTTTTCTGGGTATAGTTTCCTCATCTGTAATTTAAGTGGATTGGAACAAATGACTTTAAATTCCCTTCTTGCTCAACATCTAGAATCCTGTGATGTACACAGGAAAAGCATCTTGTTGGAAGACAACCTTAATTGCAGCATTTTGCTGCTAAATCAAGTATATATATTTTTAAAATAACCAACAAATAATAAGCACAATAGGATCTTATATGCTGTCCATCTTCCAGTCAATTCTAATGATAAAGATGATACAAACCATCATCTGCAAAAGCCTGCTGTTCCCTACATATAGTTTCACTAATGATAGAGTCAGTTATTCTCATTAAAAAAAAATTACATAAGTGGGAAAGTAGGTATATAGGTCAGTTTTTGTTATAATGCAGGGTGTCATCAAAGAAATATGTAATTGGGAAAGAAGATGGACTAGTCATGTGATGAGAACCACATAGCTAAATGATGGTTTACCTATGTGCTCTATTGGTATATTTTTGCCACAGAAAAGGGAGAACCACCTCTTACTCCCCAAGCATACAGAGTGGACAAACCAGTGGCAAACATTAGAACCAGACTCACAGGACCTGGCAGTCATAAGATTTTGTGACGTGCATTGCTGGAGGGAATATCTACTTTTATGCATATGTAAATCCATCTAAGTATTTGAGTACATTTGAGTGCTTATATACCAGGTAGGACAACAGGGAAATCTAAATGGCTTTAGAGCAGAAGAGTGACATGGTCAAGCATGTTCTCAAGGAAAAACTATTTTGGTCTTAAAATTATTTTTTATTTTTAATTCACAGGACAAAATGAACATTTCCATGACAGCACAATAAAGAAATTATTGCACATGAAACTGCAAATCTACTACATACAACTTGCTACTCGCTCCAAATATACAACAAAAGTTTTATGTAAAATTTTTTTTCCTTTTTCTTCCCTCCCCATTACCTTGCTCTAGAGATAGTTACCATTAGACAAATGGTAGCTATAAGTGTGCATGTATATATGTATAAATATGTAAAATTATTCTATACATATTTCTATTTATCAGTTTCATCTAGATGCAGGGAATATCTTTCTTAATGCCTTTATTTTTAATTTGAGTATTTATAGTAACCACTCCCGCCCAGAAGGGGCTGAGGAAGGTTCTCCAGAAAGTTGAGTGCTTAACAAAATAGCAAAAATGCATTTGCATCCTCTAGTGCACCAAGGAGCACCTCCCCTCCTAATGCAGTGACCAGCAGAATGAACCATTTTCTCCTCAGAAACTATGAGCTGTGTATGTCCTGGCCCTAACCAGAAGGAATCATATATAAACATAGCAGCTATCTTGTAAAGAATGGGTTATCCTGTGGGACCTTTCTAATTTGGGATGGAGGAATGGCCTGATCCTAGGCTGGCGCAGTCTCAGATCAATCAATGAACCAGGAGCTACAATAAACAGGTATGTCCTAAGTATTCCTAAATTTCAAGAGCTGTGCCAAGTGATAGAAACACCAAAAACCCAACCACTTCTGTCTTTATGGATTTTACATTCTAATGAAGGTCACTGACTTGAAATGAAAATTGTTTTTCAGGCTAGTTAAGACTTAAGTATTTGCCTGAGAGTTAACACACTTAGAAACACTTATTCTTTAGGAGGAACCAAAAAGAGGAAAGAAATGCCAACTTTTGCAAATTTAGGAAGCCTATTTTGGCAACTTGGGGGAGTGTGGATTCCCTGTGGAAGCAAAACAACTGTGAGGAGCTATTAAGATTATGCATATTAGTGACAAGTTTTTTTTTTTTTCTCCCTCCCCCCCTAATGGGAGGGAGATGGAAGAAATAAAAAAACAGATTTTTTTGTTCATTGAAAAAAGTTTTTTTTTTGAAGGAAGTAGCAGTCAAGATTTGAATCCACTTCAAATCCATCACTCTTTCTATGGAGCCACTCTGTAGTAAGTAACAAATGCTAGAGGTTGTTATGGATACTTAGTCAACAAGTAACTGGCAACTGATTCAGTGTAGGAGTTTAGGGACAGGAAAGAAATATGGAAAATCCCAGGTTATGACCTGAATGAATAGAAAGTCTGAAGGAAAGATAACCATAGTGGAGAAGATAACACATTGAGTCTGGGACACTCCTATCTAGATAGGACCATTGGGAAGAGATCTCCAGCTAGAATTAGTGATGTAGGAATGAGTTCAATGGAAAGGTTATGATTAGATTTAATTATGGAATGGATTTGACATCTAGATTGAGAGTTACCTACAGAGATGATCTTAAACTAGTGAGACTGGATAAGATCATAAAAGTGGGAATATTGATAGAGGAGGAAGATGGAAGATGAACCAGTAAAGGACAATGAGATGAATTCACAGTCAAGTGAATCAAGAGAGTTAAGAATTTAACAAATTCCAACTTAAGATGAGGCGTACAGGTTTCACAATAGAAATTCAACAAGGAAACTTTTTTTTTGAGCAATTCTGGTAAAATTCTGACCAAAGTAAATATATGCTTTCAAGTACATAAACTGTTATCATTCAGGTGACCTGAACTACCGTTAGGTCAATAGCAAGATGTGATAGGTGAGGAGATACTGCATTTGCCTAAGAAGTGAAAAAAAGGATGTGCTGTAGCTACCAGGGATGCTGCATTTGTGAAGCTGGAGACTCGAGATATTAATGATGGATTATGTACCATAATAAAAGTACATGGAAAGATTACTATACAATGGAGGGAATTTGTTTTGAAAAGAAGCACTAGTTGTTTGTTTGTTTGTTTTTAACCCAAGAGAAGAACAAATTCCTAACTTACATGGCTAATAATGACCAGAATCCAATTTATGACTCTTAAGTGAGCTAGAGTCCGCTCAAATACAACCAGTTAAACTCACAACAAAGTGTATGGGCAATTCCATACTAATGGGGGGAAAAGTCCCACTTGGCTATGAAAACAACAGTAATAGTCTCCAGGGACCTTTGAAGTCTATAAAGTGAATTATTGGCCTTTTCCCAATATCATTTAAAAAGTCAAACACCCTGCAACAGAGATAGGCCTTAATTTAACTGTATTCAACCTATAGTGAGCAAAGCATCATTAAAGTAAAATACAAGATTGAAAGAATACCTGTTTTTGTCCTTAGGGAATTTGAGATTCTAATAGGAAAATACAACACATAACCATGTATAGATAACCACATGTCAGTCAAGGACTTGGAACTTCATCTTCAGATTCTATAATTTAGATGTTAGGTGACTTACTCACAGTCATACAACTGGCAGCATAACTGAAACCCATGAGACCTAATAAGAATTAGAATTTCATGGGGCTCAGAGCTGTAAGACCTTGGAGAGCATCTGCCCAAAGCAGCATAGATTGAGATCTAGAAAGGCCAAGATCCTCATTTTACCAGATAAGAAGTTAAGTGGCTCACTCAACATCACACAGGAAGGAAAGGGAAGAAAATGAAAATTTTTTGGACACAAAATACAGGATTTTTTTTCTTTTTATTACATATTTATTACAGGGTTTTGGTTTTTTCCACTGGGAAGAAAGTAGGAAAAAGATTTTTGTTTGTTGAAAAAAAAAGTTTAAAAGGTAAAGGAAGAGGTAGGATTTGAACCTAGGTTCTCTGAATCCAAATCCATTGCATTTTCCACAATGTTACTCTGTAATAAGGAAACTGAGGTATGGAAAACAGAAATAACTTATTCAATGTCACACAGGTTTTAAGTTATAGATTCAAGATCTGAATGTAGGGGCTTTGATTCAATCTCCATCTGGGACTCTCCTAAATTTATCATGCTATTCATTTGTAGTATAAAAGAACCTTACTTATTGAGGAAAGGGATGCAGGCATCTTCCTGTACTTATAAGTTCTTGTAAGCTGAGCTCTAAAAGATGTTGAAGAAGGGAGGCAGGACATCCTAGACACAGAGCAGGAAAGCAGAGAGCATGTTTTGGGAGAACTATCTGCCTTGACCTTAGTGTCAGGTATATAGAAAGGTTTTATATGAAATTAGCCTGGAAAGAAAGAATGGCATCAAAATACAGAGCTTCGAATGCCAGGCAAAGGTGGAGAGGACAGGAGGCATCTACTGTTGTAGATGGAATCTGAATAAATGAAAGCCATTGAGATGCTGATTAAAGGCATGCTTCCGTTATTTTCCCTGGGAGATGGGTATTTTATGGATTATGATCCCCATTTCATTGATGAGGAAACTGACATGTCAAGAGACAGGGCAGGACTCATGAGCACCCAGTTCCTGTCCCTAAATTCAATATCCTATAGCACACTGTCTTTCAATAGATGAGTGGGCCTGGAGGGCATATATCCTAAATACCTTCAATATGTTGGGGATTCTCTTTGAAGGATTAATATATAGGGAGATGGGAGTACATACAAAGTAGTACACTGACAGCCCATATCTTGCAGCCTTAAATTCTGCCTTAACTCATGGCCTCCTCTGGATGTACTTTGTCCTTCTGGAATCTCTGCTTGAATTTATTAGCCCTGTGATATAGGGATAATAATACCTGAAGTGCCTACTGAGAGGGCTATTCTGAGTATTCCATGAGTTAGAACACCAGGTAAACCATAAGGCCTCATGGAAATGTCAGCTACTTCTGCAGTGGTCACTGATAACTTTTGAGAAGAGGGTTTCATTTGAATAGTGGGTCTAAAAGCTAGAGTGGAAGGGGCTGAAGAGTGACTGGATGATGAGGAACTAGAGGCATGGAATATACACACATATCTAGTTCCAGAAATTTAACAGTGAAGGCAGGGAAAGGAATTGCCAAGAGTGGGATGGGGCCAGCTCAACCAGGCTTGAGAGAGATTGTTAAATTTTCAATGTGAGCATTTATTTACCCCTCAGAAAATTGGCAAACAGTACCCATCAAAGCTTGATTTATTGTTTTGTTGATTGTCTAGATTTAAGAAAGTGATGAAGAAAATGTTGATAATGAAAATTAAACACAAAAAATGTGTCATGTTTTGAGATAATCCATTATTATACATTTACTAGCACACTCCTGAATGAGGCATTAGTTGGACAGGGCAGACAGTTAAGGGAAGGCTTTTCAGGAATGGGGGAAATTTCATTGTGTGACACAGGAAAAAGCCAATAAAAGAAGAAGTCTTAATGGTACCTTTATTTATCCTTTAACAACTCTTACATTCAACTTATATTTGATTTACATGATTTCCGGGAAGCTAAACAATTAGGTAATCAAAGGAGACAGCACAATCCAGTAGGATATAAACCTAATGAGGGAAGGAATGCTTCAATTTTGTCCTCCCTCAAGCATTTTATAGCATCTGCACTATTGCAGTTGGAACCATGACTTCATTGGCAAAGAAAATCCCCAGGGAAGAAATTCTCTTAATGCAGGTCAGCAGCTGCTCTGCAACTTAAGAGTCAGCTGTTCAGTTAATAAAAATTTATATTCAGCACCTACTATGGGCCAGGCACAGTGCTAAGTTCTGGGGATACAAAGAAAGGCAGTCCCTGCCCTTGAGTTCACAATCAAACAAGTCTTGGAGGGTTGGGAGGAGTGGGGGTGCAGAGAGAGACACAGAGATTAAGTGGTATGTTCTGAATCACTTGATTAGGATGTAAGGCTAACTCTGAGGCTGGTCCTCTTCCCATTACTCTATCCTGCATTCATACAGAAGGTTCATAATAAATGTCTGTAGTCAAACTGAATGGCTTGAGGCCTGTCCCCCTGTTCCTTAGGGGTGCCTGCCTACAGGTGATGAATGCTCTGGCTATACAAACAGCTTGAGAACCTCAAAGCCTGCTCTGGGGGGGGAACTCTAAGTTTCTGGCTACTCCATTCATAGCGATTTTAGCAGACCCCATGTAAAACAAGGGAAAGTGAATGAATGTGGGGAAGGGTTCTGCTAGGCAAGAAGAAAGAGATTAATTCATTTTTGGCTATTTTCCCAAAGTGAAGCCTCCCTCTCCTGTGAGTTTCTCCTCCTCTATTACATCTGCCTGGATATTTCTCTTCTAGCATGGTATGATTTCAAAGGCAAACTAGCGTGGCAAATTTCTTCTCTGTGGACTCGCTAGGTCCTTCAGATTACTGGATGTTTTTGTTCAAGTTGAAAAATGCTGATCTTGTAGCTGTTCAGTCCATCCTTCTTCTCAAGGAAAGGATCCTTGGGAGGCTGGATTTGGATTGCTCCCAGCTGTGGAGTCATAGTTCTACTAAGGACTACATGGCTGTCTCCCCCAAGTCCACACGTGTCTAGTTCAGACTTCCCAGGAAAAGGCAGAAAGCTCTCGTTACAATGCAAGAGCACTGTCTTCTTAGCCCAGCCCTGGACTCAAGGGCAGCATTTTCTGATAGCTTTCTGATAGCCATTCTCTGTACAAGAGAATATTGGGCTTGTCTAAATGGTACCTTTGATGAGGATAGAGGGAGTGATTTATGGAGGGTAGTTAGATTAACCCTTTCACCTGGAAGGAAAGAGGGGAAGACATGCAGAGAAAAACACCTGGAATGAGGACTTTTAACCATTTTTGTGTCATGGATCCTTTTGGCAGTTGGATGAAGCCTTATGAACACCTTTTCAGTATACTGTTTTTAAATGAATTAGGATCAAATACAAAGGGTTATGAAGGAAACCAATTATATTGAAATATATAAAAATATTTTAAAAAATCAACCCCAGAATAAGAACCCTTGATTTTATTTATTTATTTTTTGCTTTTTGCTGAGGCAATTGAGGCTAAGTGACTTGCCCAGGGTCACACAGCTAGGGAATGTTAAATGTCTGAGACCAAATTTGAACTCAGGTCTTCCTGACTTCAGGGCTGGTGCTCTACCCACTGCGCCACCTAGCTGCGCCAAGAACCCTTGATTTAAAAGGATTAATGAATATATTCATGGTTGTCAGTCTCTGACTTAAGGAAATATGTCAGCCCCTGAGTTCAGGCTTATTTGAGCCACTCTGGATAGGATGGGAAGGCAACTGGAGTTGGCTTACACTGGACTGAAGCCTAAAGCTCTCTCTATGATGGTACAAAACCCCAAACCACAGGGTCACTGGACTGCCTAGATCCAATTCAAGGCCTTTTCCTATAAATAAATGTTCTCTTACTGGTTTATTTATTATTAATAAATCTTGTAGTAAGGTCAATTTAGGGTTAGGCTTTCTGTAATGTGCCTTGAAATCTCTGAATCTCTCACAAGCTGACAACAAACTGTAATACTGAGAGCAAAGGACCTGAAGTCAGAAAACTTGGTCTTGGCTCTGATGCTAGCCATGGGATTGTGGATAAGCAGCTTTGCCAATTTCCTCATGTAAGATGGGATCAATAATAATATTTGTACAATTATCTCACTGTGATTGATCATTAACTGGGAACTATTATGATTATAAAGCCAGAATTAACTAAATGAAACCATATTAACATCATTAATAATAATAATAGCTGACAGCTCCATAGTGCATAAAGTTGGCAAAGCACTTTGGTATTTAATTTGATCCTGGCAATAATACTATGAGGTAAGTGCTCTTATTACACACACACACACACACATTCATTCTACAGATCAGGAATACAAGACTCCAAGAGCTTCAATGACTTGCCTAGGTAAGTCCAATGTGGTACTGACTGATCAAAGCTCTGATAGAAATGTCAGCGGTTTATTATGGAGGTCACTGTTAACTTTTTTTTTTTTTTTTTTTGCTTTTTGCTGAGGCAATTGGGGTTAAGTGATTTTCCCAGGGTCACACAGCTAGGGAATGTTAAGTGTCTGAGACCAGATTTGAACTCAGATCCTCCTGGTGCTCTATCCACCTAGCTGCCCCTACTGTTAACTTTAAGGTGCAGATGGCTCTCTCCATCACAAGACTATTGGAATTGGTATGAATCGCCTCAATGCTGAAAAGAGCCACTTCCATCAGAACTGATTTATCACATAATCTTGTTGCTGTGTACAATGTTCTCCTGGTGCTACTTACTCCGTTTAGCATTAGTTTATGTAAATCTCTCCAAGCTTTTCTGAAATCATCCTGTTGATCATTTCTTATAGAATAATAATAATATTCCATAACATTCATATGCCATAACTCATTCAGCCATTCCCCAACTGATAAGCATCCACTCAATTTACAGTCTCTTGCCACTACAAAAAGGGCCGCCACAAACATTTTTGCACATGTGGATTTTTTTCCCCCTTTTTATGATATCTTGGGGATACAGACCCAAAGAGACACTGTGGAGTCAAAGGGTATGCACAGTTTGATAGCCCTTTGGTCATAGTTCCAAATTGCTCTCCAGAATGGTTGGATCACAACTCCATGCATAATGTATTAGGGTCCCAATTTTCCCACATTCCCTCCAACATTTATCATAATCTTTTCCCGTTAACTTCTGAAAGGGTGGGGTTTTTTTTGGGTTTTTTTTTTGGTGGTGGAAGCCAGATTTGGAAAGAGTTGAAGACCAAGTGAATGATGAGAAAGTAGAGGTGAGATGAAGAAGCTCTTCCATGAAAGCTTAACTCTGAAGGGACACAAAGGGACAGAAGAGTTTCAAAGGGTTGGT
Organism: Myrmecobius fasciatus; assembly: GCA_023553655.1. Lineage (NCBI taxonomy): Eukaryota > Metazoa > Chordata > Mammalia > Dasyuromorphia > Myrmecobiidae > Myrmecobius > Myrmecobius fasciatus. Next base: position 10,963 of record JAJPUD010018220.1, on the reverse strand, counting down.
TATAAATACAAATAAGGAAATCTTTCCCATGAACACTATCACTAGCAGCAGCAGCACCACCACCACCACCATCATTATCATCATGGCATTTATAAAGCACCTACTCTAAGCCAGGCTCTGTGCTAAATGCTTTACAAGGATCAACTCATTTGATCTTTGTAACAACCCTGAAAGACAGGTGCTATTTATTATTATTCCAAGGCTAATTTGAAATCAAGTCTCTCCTGATTCCCAGGGGCCTATCCATTGTGCCACCTGGCTGCTTCAAGTTACAAATACTGCCTACCCCATAGGAGAATGAGAAGAGATGAATATTAAGTATGCAGGAAAAAGTGTATGTGAATTCCAACAGGCTTTCCCATGAGAGCATTTCTTTCCACAAAGTCAGAATGAAACACAGAGTTATGTTAGAACAGGTCACCCACACACAGTAAGGTTCAGGATAGTTAAGATCCTTGTGACATGAGGATACAAAAAATGTGGTTAGTTAGTGCTGAGAATGACTCCTCAAACCTCACTTGGAAAACCCCCTCACTTAATTACATTTCATATGCAACAGTTCAGGATGGCAATTCCTTCGAACATCTGATTACCTCTATTTTGTGCTATTTCTTATTTATACACAGCTACTTGTATGTTATCTTCCCCATTAGATTAGGGGCTCCTTGAGAGAAGGAACTGTTTTCTGTTTTTCTTTATAGTCCAAGTGTCTGGCACATAATAGGCGCTTAATACTTGTAGACTGACAGAATGCTTCTAGGATGGGTGAGTTTGTCACTGTGTGTGAACTACTTTCACATATAAACTACAACTCCTGTGTGATTTGGTAGATAGTCTTTGACAGCTGTTACTAGGAAAAAAATCCATCACCCTTGGGCCAATCTGGTGGTGAGCCTCTCCAAAATTAGCTAGGCAAGATCTCAGATGGCAGATGCCCACACTCAAAACCTTTCCAAACTGTTAAGAACTGCCACAAGTTGGATTCAGCTGGTTCAGCTTTGAGAACCCAAAGTCACTTCCATATCACAATGAGGGATCATAGGTACATATGTTTGTGGATTACTAAAACATAGATTTTAGTGTTAGAACGGATTTTGGAGTTATCTAATATATCCTACAATCTTCCCAACAGATGACCCACTGAATATCTCCAGAGATAGCACATTCTTTTGCCAGGAAGTTTTTATAGTTAAGGTCTTTCTAATGTTGAAATGAAACAAACCTTTTTACTATTCCTGCTCTCATCGCTGAAGTTATACAAAATGAGTCTGCTCCCTTATGTTCACCGAAACACTTAAAACATTTGAAAGAAATTTTACCAGATTTTCTTAAGTCTCCTCTTCCCCTGGTTACACATTCTCAGCTCCTTCAATTGTTCCGCCTAAAACATGGTTTTCTAGCATGTTAGAATCCAATCCTATCAGCATCCAGAATGCAATGTAGTGTTCCAAAGAACAATAACCATGACAAATTATTCTGGTCCATAAAACTTTATTACCTAAAATTCTTATTTCTAAAATGTAGTATTAAAAACAAACTCAGGCCTTATCTTTCACCTTCTAGCATCTTAACTAACCAAGCCCAGACCTTTCCCTTATTCAATAAAGTTGAGTTGAAAAATACTGCTCTATTTGTCAATATCTCTCTTAAAATATAATGTTCAAAACTGAACTCAATACTTCCAATGTAGCTTGGCCACAATAATAGGACTATTACTAGTTCTTGAGCTCAATTTTTATTAATGCTATTAAGATTATGTTAACTATTTTAAGAGCTATAACACACCAGTTCATTCAACATTCAATAAAGCAGTTTATATATAATACTTTGCACATTACATCAATGTTCAATAAATATTTGTGAATGAGGAATAAAGCAAGTTGGTGGCCAAGTAAACTCCACTATTTTTCATATGAATTGTTGCCTGGTCACAGTGATATCATGGAGAGGGGGTAATCTCTTCGGAGATGAGAACCATCTTTCTGGCTGCCCGTGTCACCAAACACTGACCAAACTATGGGCAGATAAGCATAAGAGTTCCAGCAATGGCAGTGACCCCCAGACCACCAGTCCTGCTTCTAGACCTGTCCCTTGCAGCCATCATCCCAGAAAGCCACCTGGCAACTTTCTGCAAATGGAAAAGTCCCCACTCCCACAGGAACCACATCTACTTAAGGCCCAGAAAAGAATGCTCACAACACTCACATCCTTGGTGCTGTCAAACTGTTTTTATCAGTGGAAATGCCATTCCAGATGCTCCATTATAACCATAATAAACCTTAAGGATCACGAGAGCCTTCTAGAAATCTGACCTGCAGCAGAGACTACCTAAGTGCCTCTGCCACTACAAGAGAAGCTCTCAGAGCAGGGCAGGACATGTCTTCACTTTTCTATTTGTACCCACACTGCTTTGTACACAGTAAGTAATTGATAAATACCTTTTAAAAATTCATAAGACATCTACAGACCATAAACTGTGGCCAGCCAAGTATGCTAGGCACCAAAGAAGTGGAATACTTCAGACAGGGCCTTTTATCCTTCAGGATAGCACAATGCAGTACAGACACCATTTTCTTACTGGTAGATTTGCATTCCAAGATTTCAGTATTGAAGAGTCTGCCTTCAGATGAAGGCAGCAAGCTTAAATGGAAAACGCAATGGGATTCAAAGACAGAACTGATGTTAAAACAGTCAACAGATGGCTATCTTGTCTGATCTCTAAGGTTCTGAAAGGTTCTACATCCCAAGGGCTGAGTTTGAGCCCCAGCTCCAGTAAAGACCAAGGGAGTATGATCTTAGGCTAGTCACTCCCTTAGTCTGGCCTCCATTTCTTCATCTGTAGAGTAGAAAACTAGATTTGAGTCACAGAACTTATGTTTGAATCTACAAAGTGGATAAAATCACCAGGACTCAGGTATCTTACCTGTAAAATGGAGAAATCAGTCTCGATGACCTCAAGTATCCCTTTTGGCATTACATCCATTACTAGGAAGATCTGTAAGGGATTTTCAGCTCTACAGGTCAAAGTTTTGAATCCCAAGTCTGATGTGTATCAGTGAAAAGTCAAAGTGGAAGAGACATTTAACTTCTTTCTTTAACCTCCTAGTCTGAAAACTGCTTTTTATACCACCTCCTTCCCAGGTAAGCTGGGAACAGTAAGTTAACAGTGTATAAACTATAAAACAAATATGAGTGGTCATTATTAAGGGTAAATCACATATAACACTGACAAAAATACTAGATCCATGTTCACATTTGCTGATGGCTACACAAATTCCTAATAAAATGCTTGTTTAAAAACAATATAGGATCTGTAGTTTAAATCATAAAGAAGGGTGGTATGATCCATGCTCAGCAAAGCTCACAGGGCCTGACATGACACTGAGAGGAGAGGCTTCTTCCCCAATGATATATTCCATTCCCAGTGTTCACTGAAGGTCTGCTTCATTAGGCCATGGCTTTGAACCTTTAGAGCTGTACTAAATTTGAGGCACAAAGCTCTTCATGCCCACACTTGTCCTAAGGATCGAAGTAATCAGTATACAATTGTGACTATTCACCTGTCTCAGGGACTTTGAAGGATGTTCATTCAGAGACCTCTGAATTGAGAATTTCCTATAAACAATGATAAACTGAGAGGTCAAAGGAGCATATATTTAGAACCATGAGAGACTTTAAGAGGCCACTGAATCCAACTCTCATTTTACAAGTCAGAAAGGGGAAGTGACCTATCTAGCATCACACATCTAGTAAATATCTGAGGAGAGATCTGAATCCCTGTCTTCCCGACTCCAAGACCACTACTCTAACCACCACACCCTACTGCTTTTCTCCTGTTCTGATGGCTCCCTTCTAGGTTCCCTGCTCCATCCCTGAACAAGGGTACCTTCTTACCATGGGTGCTGAGCAAAGACAGCATGCAAAGACATCTCATCTGATCTGGCAACCACCAAGTGAGGCAGGTTCTAAAGGTTATTGTCCCTAATTAGTACAACGATAATAATGATGATGGTGGCTAGTATTTATATAGCACTTTAAAATTTATTAACACACTTTCCAAATATTCCATTTTAGCCTCATAATTATCTCAGGAGATAGGTGTTATTATTCTCATTTTACATTTGAGGAAACTGAAGCAGATAGCGTTCAAATGGCTTTCTCAGAGTCACACAAATAGTAGTGGGGCCAAATTTGGACTGAAGTCTTAATGACTCCATATCTAAAGTCTATCCACTGGCATACCTAGTTGAGGAAAAGAAAAAGGGAAAAAAGATAACAGGAAACAGTCTCAGGGAACTGTCAGAAAACTTTTGTTCAGGTTCTCCTACAACACAAGACTCCCTCCTTAAAGTAAAAGATAGCTGATGTTAACAGAACAGTGTTTTAAAGTGTGCCAAGAACTTTTATATCCATTATTGCTTTCGTGCTTCATAAAAATCTGGAGAGGTAGGTACTATAGGAATAATTATCTCCACTTTAGAGAAGAGCAAAGGAAGGTTCAGAAAAGTTAAGTGACTGGCTCACAGTCTCAAAGCCAGAGGCTAAATTGAAGCTCAAATTGTTACTAATGCCAAGTGCAATGTTCTTTATAGCATCCCCAAGTTGCCTTTCTTATCAAGTGTACTAAAAAGAAAATCAAAAAGATGCAAATGCAGATTTTAAAAAAATTACTCTACCTGTTCTCTCCCTCACTCAGCTGCCCAGTAAGGGTATCTGGTAATACTTTTTGGTTCAGGAAAACAATACATATCTGCTGATGTGGGCAAGGAGGTTGCCAAAAACAGAACCCCATAGAATTTGAAAACAGGTGCAGGATTCATTTATATGTCAAGTTATTGGGGTCATGAGAAACTTAATTATGTTAAAATACTTGACAAATTGAATATGTGTACACATATTTTTACAGTTATCTTGCTGTGCAAGAAAAGTCAGATCTACAATGTATAGAAGAATTGCACATATTTAACATATATTGGATCACTTGCTGTCTGAGAAGGGGGTGGGGAGAAGGGAGGGAGAAAAATTGGAACACAGGGTTTTGTAGAAGTGAATGTTGAAAATTATCCGTGTATATATTTTGAAAATAATTTAAAAAAAAAGAAAAAAAAGACCCCTGCACTAGATCCTGTACTTTATTAATCTAATGAAGCCAAGGGGCAAGGAAAATACTAACTATATTTAAGCCCAGAGTCTTAGTGTCAGGTAATGATATGCTGTCTCTTAAAATGACACTTTCAAACATAGGTCAATCACTTTGCAGGGTCCTCAAGCTAATCACAATGGGTCACATTATATCAACTGATAGTCCCTAGTGGAAAACAACAAAAACCTGCTCCTATGAGTATGTGTTGTCCAAATTTAAGTCTGACCATGAGGTACAAATGTGCTTCCAGATATCAGGTAGCGGAGTGTGATGAGGAGGGTGCAGAAACTGAAAGTCAGCAAGACCTGAGGCTTGCTGCCTCAGTTATTTACTATGTACGACCTAACTTCTTTGAGTCTGTAAAATGAAGGGCTGGACTTGAGGGCTTCTCCCCCTTCTAGGCCCACAACTACAATTCCTCCTAAGACCAGATCCTGTGTGACTCTGGGCAAGCTGAGCTCTCTGGGACCCACAGGAAGCATTTAATGGATGCTTAGTGACTGATTCTAGGATGAGGGGGTAAGGTCCTTGATCTGTGGTCTGAGGACAATCCTAGGGCAGACCTTTAAAACAGTGGGAAGTAGGAACTAGAAAAAATTCGGTAACTCTTTGGGAAATAAGAGGCTTCTTTAGGATTTCCATCTAAGCACCACCTTCATCACAGTCCCAAGCCTTTAATACATGGCTGTTTTTGAAGGGCATCTCCTGGGAAGCACAGTCAGCTGTCAGTAAATGATACTGGATGAATTTCAAGCCTTTCCCCCCTCAAATATCATTTCTAGAGCAGCACAGTTCACATGTCTTTTTTTTTTGGCGTGTAGAGTAAACATAAAAGAGAACTGAAAGGGGGCCCTATGTGCTGCCCAAGCACCAGTGGGCCAGGCTTGCAAAGACTTTTAGCTGTCACTTTGTTCTTGACCCTACAGATGAGTATTACAATGTCACATAGCATCATTGATAGAAGGGACTTTAGTGATCATCTCTGAGGATCATTGGCATTTTACAGATAAGAAAACTAAGGCCTAGAAAAGAAAAGAAAATTTCCAGAAAGATAATTTAAGGCCTAAATTGCATAAGTTACTAAAGTTCATCTTGTTCAATCCTCTCATTTCACAGGTGAGCAAACTGAGGCTCAGAAAAGCTAACTGATCTTTTAGTTGTGACAGGGAATGGATTCTTAGTTCAAGATTCTTTCCACTACATTTGCAACTCAACCTAGAGATTTCTAAGGCTGCCAACATTGCAAACCTTCAGAAATTTGAATTTACTTCATTTACACAAAGACTTCTTTCCCCTAGAGACAAAACACAATATCAAAAGGTAAAACAATAATTTATCATCATTAATAATAACAACAATAATATCACTGGAGGGGGGAAAGGGGAGGAAGTAGGTGGGGCCATAGGATGTTAAATGATTTCAAAACCCCATGGAGGGTCCTTCGCTATCAGGAAGCAGGTCCACCCTGACCTCTGTACTTTAGGTGGGGCTGTTTGTAATGGCCTAGGTCCCCCTGGGGGACTTGTACATTAGGAGAGTTGCCAGGGTGCAGAGGAAAAAGGTGGAGGCCACACATTTCAGAATCCAAACAACGCTCCTATATAGCCAAAGGAACCCATTCTTCAGCATCACGTCAGTGGCAAGACAGCCAGGATTTGGAAGCAGGAAGCCTGACAGTCCCACTCCCCCCTAAGGGTCCATGATACAATGATGGGGAAGGATTTTGTCCTATGCAGCAGCTACAGCAGTATAACCTCTCTGGACCAAAAGACAGCCCAGCCCTTCTAAGCTGACAATCGCTGCTCTCCGTGACTCAGAGAATTCATTTTTTTTCATGCTGTCCTGTGGGGATTCCAGAGGAAAGGAAAGGAGCCCTTTTTTTTGGGGGGGGGGGGTGTTTGTCAGAGAGCATGTCTTCCTTTATTTATTTTCTAAGCAACAGGGAATGAGACACCATCTCCAGCTGTTTCGGACCCCACTCAGAAATAGCTCACTGGGAGGAGAAGGAAATAGGTGGGGTTCAGAATCAGCCTGTAAGCTCGTCTCTCTCCCTTCCCAGCCTGGAAAAAAAAAAATTCTGGGCCAGGTACCACCCCAGCCACCTTCTGACTGCAGCTTCATAATGCCGGACCTAGCTCAGGGTGGACATGAGGAGCCCTCCTAGTCACTGGGTCCCCCAAGGGGCACACACCCTGATGGCTCTTTGGGAGACTGTACAGGGAGGGAAAGCATATACTGGATGGCTCCTGGAGCTTCATGAAGTCACTTGGAGAAAAATGAGAGAGACAGCAGGCTGCCAAGGCAGGCCAGGGCTTGTGAAAGACTCCGGAATTCTCCAGCAGAGTGAAGAATTGGAACACAACCATGTCTCCAAAGCGACACTCTCAGTCTCCAAGGCCCGAGGCGAATTAGGAGAAAGCCTTTCTTGAAGTTAAATCTAATGTCAGGGCCAGAGTCCTCTTTCTGGGAATGAAATGAGGGGCCACTTATCCCATCTTCAATGGCTCGAAGTCTCTGCCCCTCCCTCCCAGTTCAGTGGTCTGAGCAGAAGGTCCGTCTGCAGAGTCTCTCTTAAATGAAAAATGGAACAGCCTCGCTTCTTGCTTTGGGCCTTAGCTGATGTCAATAGTCTCTCCTCTGGTAATGGTTATGGAGTAGGTAAAGTCCAAGTTCCACCAAAAAAATTCACCTCTAGCAACTGGCATATGCTGCCCTTGGGTTGTATTCCACCATCTGAACAACCTCATGGTTTTTAAAAACTCAAAACTGCCAGTGACCTAAAAGGGTGATGGTGATGGGAGAAAGGGAAAGAAATCTGGAGGAGGAGAAGAATACTCAGAATACTGCATATGGAGGATAATACTGGGTCAATGTAAGCACAAACAAAATAACAAAAAAAAATTGCTTACAACAAGATTATGTGATGAACTCAAGCTCAACTCGGAAGGACTAGGCTCTTCACAATAATGAGGTGATTTAAGGCAATTCTAATAAACTTGTGATGGAAAGAGCCATCCATATCTAGAGAGAGAACTATGGAGACTGAATGTGGATCAAAGCACAGTGTTTTCATCCTTTTGTTGTTGTGGTGGTTTGTGTGGTTTTTTTTTTCTTTTGATCTGATTTTCTTTTTCTTTTTGCTCAGCAAGACAAATATGGAAATATGTTTAGAAAAATTGCTTGCTGTCTTGGGGAGTAGGGAAGGAAGAGAGGGAAAAAATTTGGAACACAAGATTTTGCAAAGGTGAATGAATGATGAAATATCTTTGCATGCATTTGGAAAAATAAAATACCATAAAAAAAAAGAAAGAAAAAGTACTATAAAGTACTGCACCCATGTCAGTACTGGTGGTTCCTATATAAAGGAACAGAAAAGATATAATTTAGAAAAGACATAATCAGAAAAAGAGGTGGGCAAATCTAAAAACACTATGTAAATGCAATTTGTTGTTATTACTACTAATTGTACAGGCCTAATTTTCTATGGGGCATCATGGCATAATACATAGGAAGATGACCTCAGAGTCAGGAAGGGCTATGTTGCAGTGCTACCTCTGACACTTGCTGGCTGAGTGACTCTGAGCAAGCCATTTTTACCATCTAGACTTAAAGACATGAAAAGTATCTGTCTTCCCTGGCAAACATTAGTGGGGAATGCTTCTGTTTGCTTTTACACTTTTAACAGGGCTTAATTAATAGGATCTAGAACTTCTCTCAGTGACCCCAGGTGACTCTTGAAGGCTCTAGACTGATCTGCATCCACCTGAAGGCCACCACCAGCATCACCACATAGGCAAACAAAAAAACCCAAACATTATTAAAGCTGTTGACAAGCTCTGCCAGTGTAGCGACACTTAGCTAGAACTCTAAGGTCATAGGCTCAGAAACCATCTTCCCCAAACCCGCAGAGCACATAGTACAGCTGGCAGCAGGGGCATTCAAAACCAAGTCCTCGGATGCCCGGGATGTCTTTCTCACCTCACCCAGCAGCACCAAGAAGAGAAGATGGCTCCTGCATAGTAACAGTCGATAGGGGGATCTCAACTGACTGAAGCCCTCGAGCATGCAAACATGTCCACTATATGTGAATGTTCACTTCCTTCTCTTAATGCCACAAATCCATATGATAATGAAGAAAACGGCATAAAGCCAAAGGAAAATGACAGATGGGTCATCCCAGGCACTGTTTCATAAGCTCAGGATCTAAGGATCGCCTTCTCCTATTCATGCAGATGTTTGCTCCGAGGCAGGATAATTGTGGTCCCTCTTTATCATCGATAAGCGCTCACTGGACACCCACCACGTGGAGAAAAGCAAGAGCACAAGCCAGGAGTATTAATACTCTGTGTGTCTGCCCAGTGATCGAAAACACATCCTGGTGTCGTTTTCTTATGTCAAGACCCAGCAAATGAATCATTTATTACATGTTCACAGCTTTGATCACTGGGGAAGCATGCTACCACATGGATTAAAAGAAAAGGCCCGAACTCTGTGATCTGTATGTGAAAGATGAATCATAGCCTTCTGGAAAATTCCAGAAATAAAGCAGCTCATTCAGGCTACCTGACATCAAAGAAAGGCCACTTGGCTACCCTACTACTCGAGTTTTGGTCGGAAACTTAATGGGGTCTTTTTGTCAAAAGGGAAAAACTGCTGGGTTCTTTGGGTGCTGGCTGGGTGCTTGCCAAGGAAGCCGAGACCTGCACGTTTAACTTGGGACCCTAATGCAGCAGCAGCCCAAACAAGGTATTTGTGGGGTTCCTTAACTTAAGATTCACAGGTTGGGGGTTCAAGTCCCAGCCATGCCTTTTAGCACCTGTGTGACACTGGGCAAGTCTCATAAGAAACATCAGAGGTTTTCTCACTTGTAAAATGAGGGCGATGGACTAAGTAACTGCTAATGAAGTTCCTTCAGAAACTTTAGCTCAATATCCATGATCACAAAATTATTTATTACCTGTGCCCACAGCTCTGATCAAAACAGATGCATGCTACCAGATGGATTTTATAGAAAATTCTGGAAACGGCTTTGAATTCCAGCTCTGGTATTTAATGTCTTTGTGACTGTGGGTAAAAATGGAGCCCAGAGAGAAGTGACTTGGTCTGGGCCATTTAATGAGTTTAGTTCCTAGGAGAACTAGGGCTAAAGCTGAAGTTTTCTGATTGTTTCTGCTGTAGGAAGCTGCTAGGCTGCCCCCCTTTTGATAGACATAGATAAACATATAAAGCAAATACAAATAATCATTTTTGCTGGATCTGGAACTTAACATTTAAATTGCTTATGGATTGACACAAGCATTTCTTTGCTTGGAATCCCCAAGTTTGTGAAAATGAAATCATCTCTCTGAAAGTCTTCTCCATCAATAGTATCTGGAACTCTGAGGCAGACAGCACCCAGGACAGAGCCTCTCACAAGAGTTGTTCTTAGAACCTTCTAGTCCTTTCAATCTTGGATGAAAGCTGCCCATCAGGAAAATCTGTGTATCTTACACAGAATACATTTCGCTTTTCAACGTTCTCCCCAGTAAATACATCCTCTAAGTAACCATGCTAGTAAAATGGTATTTAGGTTTGAAAGACAAAAGCTGTCTGCTGGATTCTGAAACACCTGCATAGGGTGTGAGGGATGTTTAGTGGGGCAGGTGGTCACAAGATCATAGGCTTGAGTCAACAAGCCAGTAAGTACTTAACATCTACTTACACATCAGACACCAAATTCAGTTTTGGGGATACTAAGAAAAGCAAAAAAACAAAACAAAACAAAACAAAAAAACCCAACCCCAAAATTGAAAGAGATCTTAGATATTATCTTGTCTAATT
>JAJPUD010018219.1:0-29184 GCA_023553655.1 Myrmecobius fasciatus | reverse complement strand
TCCCTCCCTTCCTCCTCTCCCTCCCTTCTTCCTCTCCCTCCCTTCCTTCCCTCCTCCCCTCCCTTCCTCTCTCCCTTCCTCTCTCCCTCCCTCCCTTCCTTCTTTCCTTCCTTCCTATTTTTATATCACTATTACTCTTTACCTTCATAGCTCTCCCCTTACCAAGTTTCAAAGTGAAGTCTTCCCTTGTAACATACTAAAGCATAGTCAAGCAAAGCAAATTCACACATTGGTTTTGTCTGAAAATCCATATCTTGTTTTGTACCTATGATCCATATTCCTTGACCTAAATGTAAAGTCCTCAAGTTCTGGAGCCTATGACCTCTTACTTCTTTCTCTTTTTATTTATTTTCTTCTTGCCAGTCACCTCTTTAACAATGTTTTCTCCAGTGGCTTCTCCTGTCATCCTGTCTCTCACTCTCCTTGCCTCCCTTAAGACTTAGGAAGGTCCACACTGTCTAGCTAGCAGCCAGGCGAGACTATGCCTGACGGTTGGTCTTTAAAGATTTCTTCAACACATCCCCACGGCAGCTGCAGAATCAGTCACAGGAGAAATACCCACCTTCCCTCCCTTGCTTTTTTCCTCCCATAAAAAGCTGAATGCTGGCATTGTTTGTTCTATATAATAAAAAGTATTCCAGGCTTTATTTAATGATTAAAGAAGTGTCCACTTCATCGCCATTGTAGGTGAGATACTTTGAACAGGAAGCAACAAAACACTCTCAATCTCTTTTCTCTCTTTGTCTCTACATATACACACATACATGTGTACATATAATGTATATATACATACACACATGCATATATACATATAACAACACCCTCCTCCTGTGCTTAGTGTAGAGCTTTTACACCCATACCACCTATCAGTTACTGACTAGGAGCTGTCTGGGGAAGGCCTGGGAGCAGTCTCCCAAGGAGACATTTCTTTACTTGAAGTTTCCGTGTTGGTTATGTAATCAAGGAAAAATGGAAAAGAAAATTCTGTTCCTGAGGTATTCTGGTGGTCTCTGGGACAAAGGTGAACAGTAAGCAGCCTAAGTTTTCTATACTTGCCATCCCTTTCCAAGTCATAAGGAAGGCAAAGGAAACTAGGAGATAAAATGACAAGAAAAGTCAGCAAGAGAATTATTTGAAATAGATGATTGGGGAGGCAGGCGATGGGCTATATTTGTCACAATATAGTTATATGGATTTAAGACTGGAAAAGATGTTGGAGATCATTCTCAATTTCAAGTCCTTCATCTTATAGAAGAGGAAGCTGAAGAAAAACAACTAGGTTAATTGATTCATTCAAGGTTACTCAGGTAACAAATGGCAGGACCAATGTTGAAGCTCCAGTTCTTTGCTCCAAAACCAAGACTTTTAGCACTACCTGCAGCAATACTGTAAATGGTATGAAAGTTCTGGGTGGGGGGATGGAGAGAGAGAGTTCTCTCCCATATTAGAAAGCAAGCTCCTCCAGAGTAGAGACAGCCTCATTTTTTCTTTGTCTGCCCAATAATTCCTAGAACACTATAGATCATTAATAAATGGCTATAGATTAATGAATGATCCTGGCTAACATTTCAATAGGAAAGATTAGATATTGAAATTAATAGAGTATCCTAGATTCTATTTATATTGATATATTTATCTTTCTATCTTTTAGTGTAATAAAAAGGAACAAGTAGCAGTTACAATTGGCTGGTGGCCCCTTTATTTTGTCAAGTTATGATAGATCCAAATGTATGAATCAATTAAAGGATGTGCCTCCCAAATAAGTCATACTATTATAAGTATAATAGATATTCATTATAGGTTTTCAGTTTGAACCTGGCTGAGTAGAGACACCTTCAAAAAAAGTGGGACAAGTATACTAAGTCCTTAAGAATGTGTTGGATTTAGAATGGAAGAGAAGAGAGAGCAAGAACACTCCAGATAGGAGAGAGAAAATAGATTTTGAGATTGGAATGAGTGTGACATATGCAGGAAAGAGTGGAAAGCATGAGATAAAGTTGGAGAGATGGAAATTTGGAGTTTATCCCGTTGAGCAGAAGTGTCAAACATTACAATTTAAAATGTAATTGGGAAATCTTTAACAAAATAAATGAAAGCACAATAGGACATAATGTTAATTTGTGGTTTTCTAAATCAGACTGCCATGGTGTCTGTCTCTCTCTCTCTCTCTCTCTCTCTCTCTCTCTCTCTCTCTCTCTCTTTCTCTCTCTCTCTATATATATATATATATATATATATATGTGTGTGTGTGTGTGTGTGTGTGTGTGTGTGTGTGTGTGTGTGTGTTCTAGAGCTCCAATTTCTACAGGATTTTGACAGTACTGGTCTAGATGACCCCTGAAATCCCTCCTAAGTAGGACATTCTGTGATTCTATGATGGAATCATTATTTTAGGAAGACTAGTCAATAAGTGTAAGGATGGTGTTGAAGAAAATGGAAGTGATTAGAAGAGAGTAGAGAGACTGGTTAGTAAGGTTTTGATGTGATCTAAGATTGAGGCAATGAAAATAGATGATTCTAGTCTTCTGAAGCACTCTCTTCCCTGGGATGATTTCTCTTATTTTCCCTTATTGCATTTGTTTTATCTTAGAACCCATAAATACTCTGGGCCTTACCCTTTTTTCATTATTGTGATCAACATCATTTCCTATTTCTTTTGGGAAGAAGGGGTAGAAAAGTTGGTCAGCCTTTTGCTTTATGAGGGGAATTGAGAAGACTGGTTGAGAATCTACTTCTAGTGGGGAAGCCCCTATTTGCAAAAGCTGTTTCTCTCCATCTCCCAGGCTGGAGTTTCCCCTTCAGCATTTCGCCATGCCTTCTGGGGTTCCCACTGATGGGAAATCCCAGAGTGCCAGGCTCTTTGAAGTATAAGGCAGCCAGCGCTGCCGACCTGAGTGGCTGCCAGACCTGGAGGGCTCCATCAGTCCTCTTCAAAGGTAGGGGCGGAGAGAGCAACTGTAGGTGCAGGGAGGGGAATATTAGAGATGGAACAACATGGGGCAATGGGTGTACTGCAAAAGGCAGAGGGTGGGGATTGGGGGAGGAAGAATTTAGGGCCTCTGAGTGACAGCTTATGGGGTTTTGAGGCTCAAAGTTCTTTGAGCTTACTGGAACCAGAGAGACTCTGCCTATGCTTAATATAGATGTAAAAAACCCCCAAAACAAAAAAAATGTATTTTTCTTATGAATCTTTATTTCCTAGTACTCTACAGTACTAGGTCCTAGTACAGTACAGTACAGAGCTCCTCCCTCTCTTTACCCTGGCTCCATCCAGGCCTGTCTATCCACTGTACCTCAACCATTCTTTGCATATTCCTTCTCTGGTGCCTTTTGCTCACACTGACATCGCTCCCTAATCCCTCCTATGTCCCCTTCTAGGAATATCTTCTCCACTCCTTTCTGCCAAATTGTACCTTACCCATCTTTCTAAGCCTAGCTTATAATATCTTCCCTCTCAATTCCAGTCTAAAATAAGCTTTCCCTTTCTTCAAAGAACCGTAGCAGCAATGTACTGTGTCACTCAGTTGACACTTCTATCCCTTGTATAGGCAGTTACTTTTTCCTGTTTGTGTATCCTCTCTAACCAGGAAATTACTATAAGAAAGGGAAAAGGTCATGTTCATCTTGTATGCTCCACAAAGCATAATATAGTGCCTTGAACATCATAGTACCTTAATAAATACTTGTGGACTAGTTGGAAGAGATTTGGTGTATTCATTCTGTGGGTGTTTCTTTAATGAGCTGTTTTATTAGGGATTTAGAGTCCATATGCTTAGAAGAAAGTCATAGGATGATAGAATTTAGAGCCAGAAGGCATTTTACAGATCATCTAGTATAACAAACCTCCTAATTTTACTGTCAGAAAACTTAAGCGTGTGTGTGTGTGTGTGTGTGTGTGTGTGTGTGTATGTGTGTGTGAGATCATTCAGCAAGCCTATTCAGCTCTGATTATGTGGGAGCCATTGGGTACGGCGTAGAGAAAAAAAGTGGGGATGGGGGAAGTATCCAACCAATTGGTTTGTCATACATTTGTGACATGGACATAGATTAGGAGTCCATTCTTCTTTGTGTACACATGACTGAAGCCTCAATCAGCAAACCTCTCAGCTTCAGTGGTGCATGTTGGGAAGAGCATTGGAAATCACAGGCTCTACTGTGACCTCATATAAATCATTTAATTTCTCTGGGATTCAGTTTCCTCTTTTATAAAGTGAGTTAGTCTGGATAATCTCTGAGCTTCCTTCCAACTCTGAATCTATCATCCTACGACTATGCTTGACAAATGGCCTATTATTCTGATAGAAGGTAGACTTTGATGAAGTCAAAGGACACCTAGATGAAATGGCGTGAATTTTGAGGAGGAAACGAACCTTGTCATTAGGTAGATGAGGATAGTTCTTTTATGGTACTTACCTCACAGGACTGTTGCAAGACAGGCAAGTCATACATTATTATTTAGGGCTTGGCGCATTTTTAGTGCCAGATAAAGACCTACTACTGCTGTTCTTAGGATATTCTTAAGGATACTTAAGCTAGGCTTTGAAGGGGGGAATATGAAAATTACATTACAGAATTCTAGAGGGAAATGTTTCAGTATGGGACAAAATAGCCAATACAAATTCAATAAAAGTTAGAGAAAGCAAGAGGAGATCAGGGGACAGTTAATTGTCTAATTTATCTAGAAAATTGGTTAGATGAAAGGGAAAATACATGGCTGGAGAGGTGGACCTTATCTGGTCTTCAGAAGATCTTGAAGGCCAAGTTATACTTGTATTTTAATTTAAGCTTGTATTTTATCCTACATGCAGTAAGGAAATACTTAAGCTTGTTAATTTGAGAGATGATAAAGTTAAATTTATACATTAGGAAGATTATTTCAGTAGCTATGTAGAGAAACGATTAGAGATAGAAGAGGCAGGGGTACATACTAGTTATGAGGGGGCTTTGATGAAGATGTTTACAATGATAGTAGAGAGTGATTTGAGAGAATCAACAGAAGTTGGTAACTGACTGGATAAGGATGGGGAAGGCAGAGTGTAAAGGTAAAGGAAGGGTTAAAAATGACTGAAGGACTGTATCTTGTTCTTCTCTTGTAGGTACATAGCAGCAACCACTGTGCTGAATAGAGTATAAGTGCTCAAAATACTTGATTGTTTGGTTAATTTATCTTTTAATTTATGTGAATTGATTTTCTGTTGTTCAGTCGTTTTTAGGTGTATGCTACTCTTCATGACTCCCTATTTGGAGGTTTTCTTGCCAAAGATACTTGAGTACTTTGTCATTTCCTTCTCCAACTCATTTTACAGATAAGGAAGCTGAGGCAGACAGGGTGAAGTTATTTGCTCAGTCACACAGGTAGTAAGTGAGACCACATTTGAATTCAGGTCTTCCTGACCTGACAGTGTATCCACTGTGCCACTTAGCTGCCTTAATTTTCAGTTACTGGTAGTATAAGCAAAGCAAACGTGGGTATAAGTTTCCCTTCTTCAAGGAAACAATGTGCTAGCAAGATACTGCTCTTCCTAGCCTTATGCTTTTCTCAGTTGGATTGAAAGCCCCAAAAGCATAGGTATAAAAGAAACTGCTAATACACTGTGTGTGCAGTGGGGAAAATTTTCTCATCAATAAATTTATGATAGTCTGATGGTTCCCATGGCCACTTCTGTAAGTTAAATGATAATAAAAGAAATTTTTTTTCTCATCTATAAAATGAGGGAATTATAGAAGGCTTGAGAAGTCTCTTCTAGTTCTATACTAACAATTCTATTATTTCATTAGATGTTTCATTAGATTAGATCCCTGGTATGGGAACTCCCTTCCCCAATATAAATTGCAGCCTGTTAATCACTTGGGAGCTAGTTAAATCTTAAGGTGTTGCCTGAAGCCCATGGTTTTTCAGTGATCAGTATATGACCACATGGAAAATAAATGTCAGAGTCTGAATCTAGACTAGAACTCCTGATTCCAAAGCTAGCATTCTCTCTACTCTGCTCCCTGCCTTTTTTATTGAGATGAAAATCTTCCCTTGTACAAGTGAGATGAATTCCATGCCCTTTGTCAGCCTGACTCCATCATCTTGGATATAAAGCTCCTTCTGTTTTTAGCATCATAGGATTTGAACCAAGAAGTCACTTTAGAATCCATCTAGTCAAATCCCCCTCATTTTACAAAGAAAGAAAGAGACTTTGAGAGAGATGACTCGACACATAGGGAAATAGCTGGGCTAGGATTCACTTGGGTCATGACTCTAGGATTTAGTATTCTTTTTATTATATTTGCATGTTTCTGTTTCTCCCTATGTAATAATGGAGAAGCTTCTGACTCCACCAATGTAGGAAAAAAGAATGTAGACACTCTCTTAAGAATCCTAAATTGTTGCAATGATAGAATTTTTGAATTATTTGCATTTTGGATCATTTGAATTCCCATCTCCTGAAGACATAGTTTATTAATAACAAAAAAGAAAGGAAATTCATAAACCATCTGGTAAGATTTCTGTCATTTTAAAGTTATAACACTTAGAAAAAACAGGTATATACTTATTTTAATTTATGAAATAAAATAAGCATTTACCTAACATAGTAAAATAAAAAAATGATTACACATAAACCCGCAAATTTCCTAGTCCTTTTAAACATACAACAAAAGTATTATGCATATTTTTCCTCTTCTCATATTCCACCCCCATCCCTTACCCTAGAGACTTACAAAATAGATGTGCATCTAACTTGGAAAAGGTCAAGAAATCTACTAAATCTCCAATACCTTTAGTAGCATAGAAACTAACACATTAAGCCTGGTATAAATATCATTTTGAATTTGATGGGAAAAGGGAAGTGATTGTTTTTCTGTTTATATAAAATAGGTTCAGTAATAGGATAGGGGCTGGTAACTCCTACAAAATATACCCATAGATTTTCTTGAGTGCATAGTATAGGTGATAAGTATTAGCTATGATTCTTTCTTCCTCCTTACTATAAGGAAACCAATTGTCATTCTGGAGGCTTCATGGCTACCTTATGTTCCCACTCCCTGCTTTGAAGTTGGTATACTGGCTCTCAACCTCCCATAATTGACAAATCTTCAGTCAGGAAAAAATCACTTTCTCCATTCTTGTTCCATCTCCACATGTTTACCTGCTCTGACCCCTGTCTCAATAGGGCGCTTGAAGATCACTAGAATCAAGACTCAAGGAAAGAGGTGGGCCCTTTTCAATGGTGCCATTCATTAGACTTGTTGGAGGCTCAGTTCCAAATCACTACAGCCACAGGGCTGTCCAGTAGACAGTACCTGGAGGATGTAGTCTCCCGAACTGCTAGCAATGTCAGGAGTGACACTTTCAATTTCTTTGGTCTCCTTTCTTACACAATGCTGACATTTCTCTTCAAGTTCAACTGATAAAGAAACCCACTATACATTTTTTTCCTCGGTTTGCTTTCAATGAGAATTGGTTAATAAAGCTAGGCAGGAGCTAAAGCAAGGATTTCACACCACTCAGACAACGTGTTTACAAAGTGCAGATGTCATTCAGTTGCAATTTTCCTGTTCTCTAAAAGCTGCTGTTTTCTGAAAATATATGAGAGAAGTTAACTCTTTTCCCACATTGCTCTGAGACTGAGATACTATATTGGTTGCTCTAAGCTTTGCAGGAACTCATTTCAAGGTTGCTAGATTCTATCTGTCTGTCAAAATTTCATTTTTAATAATCCACATTGGTACTTGCCCCAATGCCATCTTAAACCTATATTAATTAAGACAAGTGGTAGTTCCCTTGTATTCATCTCACCAATGCCCTCTTTGACATGGAAGTTATTTTTTTTTCTTGCCTGTCAACTTTCTTGTCAGTTACAAGTAAATGTTAATTAAGTTTGGCATCTCTTTTCCATGTGGGTCATTATAATCATATGCTTAGAAGACATTCCTTAAAGTTCAGTTGTTGGATTTTACTTCTTATGGTATAGCAAATTGTGCACAGGCAGCTTTCTAAGCTAGTTAGTTGAGTTCAAATGACTTCTACAGGCAGCATAAAATAGTGGAAGGAATAAGGGCTGGGGAATCATGATACCTGAAGAGTTGTAGTTCTGCCACTCAAACTGTGTGAGCTTGGGCAGGTTGATTTACCTGGGAGAGTGGACTAGATAGCTTCTGTGATTCCTTGCCCCTTCCTAACATTCTGTGCCCTGATAGTGTCCTTTCCTCTGTGATTCTCTTCTCTCCCTTGAGTTTCCCATTCTGTTCCATTTTCTACTTGGAGTATCACTCTTATTTTTCCATCTGACAATCAGCATGATAGAGGGGAAGGAGAATCTGGGGGGCTAGTCCTTCCATGACTACTACCTTCGTTTTGACTTGCCTAAATAGAATTTGGCGTATATTATCTCATTTAATCCCAATGACAACCGCCCAGTATATAACACAAATTGGATCCTCTTCTCAGAGATAATAAAATAATAAAACAGAGATGTGAGGGAACTTAATCATTCTCTAATAAGTACAGAACTGGGACTGAAGCCTGAGTATTTGAAATCCAAGTCTCTTTCTCTCTTCTATATTATACTGACTTCTACCCCACTCCCTCTGATGACAGGATTGGTGATATTGAATTCTGAACACTTCCTTGACAATTGCAATTGTCAAACTTTCATTGAAGTAGTTTAAAAAAAGCCACTTCCTCAAAAAAATAGATTCTACTACCCCAAACCTGGTGTTTCATTTTTTAAAAAATTCATGTATGGTGCAATTTCTAAACATTTTTTCCTTTCTTAGCTCATTGCTTTTAAAGTCATTTTGAGGGCCTGTTCTTCAGAAAGAATCATTATATATCCATGTCTCACTCAGAAAAAAAAATCATCATATCTATGTCCCATTATTCCAATCAATCAATCAACAAAATTTTATTAGGTACCTATTATATAGACTAGGCATTCTTATAAGTACTGAGGATATAAGCACCAAACATGAAACAGTTCCTGCTCTCAGTGTCTACTGAGATTTAATTCCATCATGGCAAGCTTCAATTAAGAAATAAATCTGAGAGATTAATTAATGTAGGTGTAATATAGATGAAGTGATCAACTTTGTGTGTGTAAATATACATATAGACATATATACACATGTATGTATATATACCCACATGTATAAGTATAGATGCATACATGTATATTTATGTGTGTGTATGTATGCAGACATATGTGTGTGTGTATGTGTGTCCCTGGGTGTATAAATATACGTAAATCTCTATATTTCTAGTTGTTATCATGGAGTTCAACTCTTCATGATACCATTTGGGGTTTTCTTGGCAAAAATACTGGGATAATTTGCTGTTTCCTTCTTTAGCTTACTTTATATAGTGAGGAAACTGAGGCAAACAGAGTTAAGTGACTTGCCAGGTAGTGTCTCACACACACAGAGACACAGACATACATACACACACACACACACACACACTTACACACGCATACTTTTTATTCCAGTGAATGCTGTGCTTCCTTAGAAAAGGAGATACGAAACTAGTGCTCAAGTAGAGAAGCCTTTTCTTGATTATAATGGTTAGAAGAATCTTTGTTCTTAGAACCTAGGAGACCTACATCCAGGTATCACACAGCTGCCATTTTCAAGCAGCAAAAAAGAAAAATAATACTGCTGAAGACATGTAGACCCTCAGACACAGAATGTACCCGAAAGGTCTTCTCAATCATATTTTATTTTATTTTATTTTATTTTAATACGAAGAAACTGAGACCTAGAGAAGTGAAATCACCTTCCTGACAGCAGAGCTGAGTCTGAGACTGTCTGGCATTATTTAATGATGTTTCTACCATTCTCTACAAAAGACTTGTACCCATTTCCTAATTAGACACCCACGAATTTCTCCATAGGTAGTTGGCAGGAATAGTTTCTAGCTGTGTGGGAATTTTTTTTTAATTTTTAATTTTTTGTTGGAGTGAGGTTGGGGAAAGAGAGCTGGGAGAAGTAGACAGATGGCATAGTAGATAGACAGCTTGACTTGGAATCAGGAAGAACAGAGTTCGAATCTAGCTGAGACACTAACTAGCTGTGTGACTCAAGACAGTGTCACTTGGCCTGCCTTCCTAGTTTCCTCATCTGCAAAATGGGAATGCTAATAGTTGTTTCCAGGAACTGAAAGGATAAAATGAGAAAATTTTAAAGTCCTTTAAAAAGCTGAAGATAGTGTAGAAGTGCCAGCTGTTGTTATTGTTATAGCCAAAGACTTTTAAAAATTAAGTAACCTGTTGAATCCAAACATCTTTGTTTTCCAAGGAAAGTATAGATGAGAGCTTCTAGTGTTTCTGGAAAAAGCACATCAAACACATTTTACTAATTTTAAATATCTTACTGCCATCTCATCAAATGAGAGAAATTTTGGATGAAATTCATTTCCCATTTTACTAACTTTACTTTGTCTTCACTATCTGACTCAAGATTGTACATTTTCTTTCAGCCAGTATTTATTAGTCACCAACTGTAAGCATACACATATTAAAGCTGGGTGGGAAGGGGGGACCATGTTCTTAGGATATGAGTATATGTGCACATATAGATGCTATTTAAATCTTAGCTGTGCTTTTTTATGGAGTCAGTGTTATTAAAGTAGAAAAGGACCGTGTGCCAGCCACACAATCTTAGTTTCTTCACCTGGAAAATGAGTATATTATATTAAATCCTCTCTAAAGTTTTTTCCAGTATGATTTTATGACAGAGTTATAACAAAGTCATCTCCCTCATATGACATGTGAGGACAACAGAGTCCATATAAATGAAGTGACTTCCCCAAAGAAGTAGATCCTATACTGGAACCCAAGTCTACATATTTAGCTGAGATCTTTCTGCTATATCATGTTGTTTCTTTTCAAGGTTTCTAAAGGATTGTCATATATTATGTTGAACAACACCAGATAGTTGCTGCGTAATTTGCCATTGTTGATGTTAAAGGCAGGATCCTTGTAAGAGTAATAAAATGTTCCTCTCCTCTTCTAAGATCTCTGTACAGGGAAGCTATGAGTAAAAGTACTCTGTAAACCTTCAAGCACAATAGGAATGAATTCAAGATATAATAATACTTAATA
Organism: Myrmecobius fasciatus; assembly: GCA_023553655.1. NCBI lineage: Eukaryota > Metazoa > Chordata > Mammalia > Dasyuromorphia > Myrmecobiidae > Myrmecobius > Myrmecobius fasciatus. The sequence continues at coordinate 18,097 of JAJPUD010018219.1, read as the reverse complement.
AGAATAATAATTATTATTATTTCTATTTGAAATATGCAGGTGTCTTCTATATGTAGCAAGGGGTGTTGTGCAGCTCATAGGAAAGCAGGAATAGATAATGTCTCTAATGTTTCCTTCTCCCACCCTTCTGTATGAGAGACTTCAATTCCTACCAAGAGGAGAAGTGGGTGATCAGGGTCAGATAATGACCACTCTGATCTCAAGAGATGGGGTACTGCCTTCAAATTATATCTATCTGCTCCCTTGAATAATGCTATTATAGGGAATGTAATCCTTGAGTTCCAACTAAACTCCTGACCAATTTTTCTTAATGGGGAAAGGGGGAGCCCAGTTTTAAATCCAAGGCTTGATGATCTCAACAAATACAAATTTCATAATGAACATACATTATGATTCTATATATGCAACTTGATGGCAAAATAGATATTAGAGAAAGTATTCATATGAGAATATATACCAGACAATACAGATTAAAGGAGCTGTCCCATTGGGAGCAACATAATGAAGCTCAATTAAAGGAGAGACAGTTCCATATTTTACTTAGGAAAAATTCCCTGAAGTCTCTCATGCAGCAAGCTCAGAATGGGAACATGATCAAAGTTCTATAGGTTAGTTTCTTCTCAATCTTTCTCTTCCTTCAGTGATATGAAGAGAGCTTGGAATCCCTCTTCTGCTCTTTTACATTTGAAAGCCAGAAGATAAACCCAAAGAAGACTGAAGAAACCCAGTCTCTCTTCTCTCCCACTCTCACTTACTTGCTTTCCTTCCCCCTCACCCCCATGCTTGGGTACAGGGCAGTCTCCATCAGTGAGGAGTGAGTCCCATACTAATAGTTGCATGTTATTATTATAATTTTCCTAGCCTAGAATGTCCTCCTTACTCTCTAACACCTAAGAAAAGGTCTTTATCAAGGGATTGCTATGTATAAAAAACTATTCTAAGAGCTGTGGATACAAAAAGAAAAGTAAGATACTCTTTTCCTTCATAAAGCTTTGATTCCAGTGGGGAGATAGCACAATAGAGAAGGTAAAGTTCAAATGGAAAAGTCTCATGATCCTTAGGAACAATAGCAAAGCAGGTGTTAACATTCTTTAATGTCATTCCCACCAGTTTCTGATACGGACCATTTTACAGGACGAGGACTTCAGCATCTAGAATTTTCTTTACTCTTTCTTCAGAAGCTGGAACTCCAAACATCTGCAGCTATCATCAAGCCACATCTGCTTTCAGGGCTGCAGGAATTGGGCTGAAAATAGACATGGCCAGAAGAATTTGGGAATGAAGTGGCTTTAGATTCAGGTACTGAGTTGTCCTGAGATTATAGGAGGAGTAGTGAAATTACTAAAGCGATTTAACTTGCCTGACACCTCCTATCTCTTATTTCTTTCTCAAAGAGTCTTGTTACCACTTGATGAAGTTTGCCTGTGTCTATATGATACAGTTAAACATTTTTTATACTTTGTAATGCATTGTTGCCTATTGTTTCATGTGTGTTTCTTTGATTTCTGTAACTAGGCAGAAAGCTCTTGATGAGGACTGGGAGCTTGTTTTAATACCTACTATAATCCCATGTAATATATATTTTTTTCTGGTACCATGATAGTCACATAGCATATGATCAGAAAATACTTGTGGATTGATTAATCTCAGTATATTACCCCTCCTATCTTCTAATTTGTGGAAAAGCAGGCCATATAAGGGTGCCAATTGATCAGATTGAATGAAAAGGAATCAAAAATCTGTCGGCTGTCTTCAGTGTAAACTCTTCCTCCTGTTGGCCAGCACTGTTTCCAAATTTGATCTTAAGTATCTGTATAAACACTGAACATCTTTAAATGTGAATTTGCACATTAGAAAATTTGAAGGTATGTGCATGTTGGCAAAATGTGTCATTTTGTTTCTTCTGACATATGGAAAGAATATTAACTACTAGATTAATCTTACTATAGACTATCCTCAGATATAAGTGGCACCCCCTAAAATCATACCTTTTCAAAATGAAAAAGATATATAATATTGATTATATACCATATTCAGGTTTAGATATTTATATTCATATCTGATTCATAGATCAGATTAAGGGGGAAATACCACAAATATTTATATAGTTATTTTGTGTCAGCTTCTAGAACAGAAGGCGTATTTCTTTGCATCTACTTTAATATTTAGTATGTGATAGATAATCTAGTAACTGATATGAAAAATGGGCATAAACCATTATTCTCACTTTCATATCTTCCCTTATCTGGAGAACAGTGCTGTCTAAGGTTTGCATTTTGAGACTGTCAGAAATCATCCAAATTGCCTCACTCCAGCTCTTTTTACTGCTCCTTTGCTTCTTTCTTTCTAGAAAATAAGGCACCCTTACCTTTCTCTGTAAAAATATTTTAATAGAATGAATGATAGACCTGCATTTGCTAATACATAGGTAAAAAGTTTCCAATTAACATTGAACTCCTGAAAAAATGCTACATATGTAGAGAGTTTGAGGTATCCAAGTCTGAAGCTCCAGTTCTTGAATCTTGGGACTATGTTCTGGCCAAACTATTCTACTTGGTGTTCTTCAAATTTGGCATTATATCTCCTATCTTCCAGCATTTGCATGACCTGTCCCTCATGTGATCCTTCCTCAGGTCATTGGAGATTTGGACTCAAGTCATTAAAACACTTAGTTTATATACAATTTAGTACTATATTCTCTAATACATGTCTATAGCTTTTTTTTTTCAGTTTGTTAGTCATATCTTCTCAAGTAAAGTATAAGTTCCTCAGGAGAAAGCATTTTGTTTTATTCTAGTACACAGTGGTAAAGGAGGAGTTTGTGAGCACTTAGAATGTTATATGGCAATTCTTTTGTGCTAGCATTAGTTCAAGATCAAGTCATGTTGATAAATATAGAATTAATACAATGAATGGTAGACCTGCATTTGCTAATGCATATGTAAAAAGTTTCCTATTAACAATGAATTCCTGAATAAATGGTACATATGAAGTGATTTTGTAAGGGGCAATATGATGGTCCTCAGGTGCAGAGGGTCCCTTCCTCTGCCTCCTTTTCTGGATCTTCCTCATCCCTTGGAGAAGTGAGGATACATTGCTGTTTCAAACCAAGTCTTCTTTCCCAAGATTCCTGAAGAACATGGTTTCCAGTGACCCTTCTTCACTCTCACATCTTCATCTCTACAATGTCTCCAATCTTTTTTGAACTTCTTTGGCCATTTGTTGCCTCTGCACCACCAGGGCTCAACAGTTTGACCAGTCAAGTCCTGGTGGGACTGGAGGTGCTGTCTCCTCTCTCCTTACTCTCCATCTGCCTTCTTGAAGATTGTGGATATGTCTGTTAAAACCCTTAAGCATGACTCAAATTGTGACAGTCCCCATTGCTTTCAGGAATCTCTCTCTGAACTATAAATCTCTGATTGTCCTTTATTTCTCAAATATTTATTTTTTCAATTATCCTCTTTCTACCTACCCACCCCCATCAGTCATAACTTCTTGGATCTAATCATTGAACCAATTCCAACATTGTATGAGAAAAAATGCTGGATTTTGCATATGAAAGGGAGAATAATGGTTTATGTGCATTTCCCATGTCAGTTACTAGATTATCTATCACATATTAGTATTATGGAAGTCATAAAGAAATAAAATACATACACTTTATGTTCTAGAAATTGACAAAAGATACCAATATAAACCCAGTCTAAATTCTGGGTCAACTGCTTCTACTATGTGACAAGGTCACTTTTCCTCTCTGAAAATTTATTTCCTCATCTATAAAATGAGAGAGAGAAGCTTATGACTAAAGTCTCTTCCTGTTCCAAATCTATGATCTTTCAAATTGCTCCATCTATATTACCAGGTAGTCCATATTGCTCCATTTCTCCATTAGAGCATCATGAGAAAATCTGTAATATACCTTTTAGAAATATACCCATGCCTTGGTTTATTGTCTAGTAACCAAAAAATGATCATCAGGGAATGTTCTATAACGGATTCTTCTTTCAGTGTGATGTAGACTAGATGACCTCTGAAGTTCCTTATAACTATGAGACCGTATACTTGTTCCAATGCTTCGTGATTCCATTTGAGGTTTTTCTTGGCAAAGCTAGATACTGGAGTGGTTTGACATTTCCTTCTCCAGCTTATTTTATAGATGAGAAACTCAGGCAAATAGTGTTAAATGACTTGCCTAAGGTCACACAGCTAGAAATTTTTGGAGGCCAGATTTGAATTTGGGAAGAAGAGTCTTCCTGATTCTCAGCAATACTCTCTATATTTCTCAACATCCATTATAATTCCTAACAAAGTAGAGGCCTAGCTAGAGATGCTATCTTACATTCCGATGTGTGGATACAGATCTAAAACCTTTTATTGCTAGAGAAATAGAGAATCATGAACATTTAAAATTGGAAAGAATCTCTTTTTTTCATTGTTAAATTTTTTGCTTTTTTTAAAAAATTAATTAATTAATTGATTTTATTTTATTTGCATAACATATGTGTGGGTAATTCTTCAACACTAACCCTTACATAGCTTTCTGTTACAAATTTTTCCTCCCAACTCCCCACCCCTCCCCAGATGGCAGGATATCCACTACATGTTAATTATGTTAAAATATTGGCAAATCGAATATATGTATACACGTTTCCAAACTTATCATTGTTGTGAAAGAAAAATCTTACCTACACAAAAAATATATCAGATAAAGGAAACACAATGTAAGCAAACATCAATCAAGGAGTATGAGAATGTTATGTTGTGGTCCACATTTCACATCCCTCTCTCTGGGTGTATATGGCTTTCTTCAGTGAACAATTGGAGGTGGTTTGAAACATTTCATTGTTGAAGAGAGCCATGTCCATCAGAATTGATCGTCATATAGTATTGTTGTTGCCGTGTATAATGATCTCCTGGTTCTGCTCATTTCACTCAGCATCAGTTCATGCAAGTCTCTAATTGGAAAGAATCTCAAGGTAGCATATGACAACTTTTTTATTTAATGAATGAAGGACTTGAAGCACAGACCATTTAAGTGACTTAAAATCATAGAATTTTAGAGTTGAAAAAGACAAAGAATCTCAAAATTTGAAGGTGATTCAAAGGTCATATGGTCCAAACCATATGTGAGCAGGAATTCTCTCTTTATCACATCTCAAACAAGTTGTACTGAAGGTCTTAAGAAATAGGGAAGTCACTACCTTTTGAATCATTCTATTTTATTTTTGGATATTGCTTTATATTTTTAAATTAATTATTTTCCCATTATCACACTTTTCATTTTTTTTCTTCCTTCCCTTTTCCCCTTCCCCCCATTGGAAAAAAAGGAATAAAAAGCAAAGGCTTTATAAAAATAAGCATGCTAAAGCAAAAACAAATTCCCAAATTGGTCATGCCCCAAAATGTTCCTCTCCTGAACAAAACTTGATTCTTTTTGACTTTCCTTTGCTAGATGAGTTGAATTAATTCCTCTTCCATTCTTCACCTATATTACTACAACTATTATGTTAGTTTCCATCACTACAGAGTCATTTCTTTTCCAGGTTAAACATGTTCCCAGACCCTTGAATAATTCCTCCAATGATATGGTCTCTGGTCCCTTCCTCATTCTGGTTTTCCATGATCCAGTCTTTTTTTTTTTTTTTCATAAATCCAGTGATTCCTCTAAAATGTGCCATCTATAAATAAACATAATATTCTAAATGGATCATAAAATTTATCTAGTGTAACCCCTCTGTTTTATATATAAAGACATGGAGAATTAGAGAGGTTAAGTATTTTGCCCAGGGTTGATCATACATTGAATTAGTCACAGAGCTGCACCCAGGACTTATGGATATTCTGATTCTCCATTCAATGTCCTTTGTATTGTATCATATACCCTGCCTCTTTAGAAGCGGAGGTTGAGATGAAGCATGAGGAAACTAAACATTCAAGATGCCAGAACGTTTCTGCTTCCTGCTGAATCTAAAAAAAGAATAAACTTTGAAAATATGAAAGGTGATTACCAGATGTCAACTGGATACCATGGGAACAGTTTCAATAATGAAAAAAAAAACTTCTTCAGGTTTATTTTTTATTTATCTAAAGGTCTTTAGTAGGTTGAGGAATTGTTGAGGAAGGTACTTCTTGTCATTTTATGCTACTATTAATCACCTGAAAACTCCACTAAACTGGAAATAACTGTAAAATTTGTAGCACTTTGACTGATCAGGGTTCAAGATCTCAATAATTCTCAACATTTTGTGTAGGATCAAAGATATGGCTACCCTCCAAAAAGTAGTGACGCCTTACATCAAAGTTGTGAGTGAATCTCTTTCAACCTTGCTCTCTCTCTCTCTTTAGCACTTAGATTTAACTTCTTGTTGTAAACTTCTAATTATGGCAACTTGTTTATCAATTTGAACCCTTAGCCACAACCCAAGCCATGGCAACTTCCTGTAGGGGAGACTGAGGCTAAAAGAATGAATTACTCGGGCTGTGTTGGACTTTGCCTGTCAAATCTCAAAAAAATTAACGTGGTGAACAATTCTATACATATTCTTTGGATAAATGTCTTGTATCCCTTTCAAACCGAACTGATCCTTGCAATCACTGAATCACTGGCACATTGTTCTAGTCAAGTTATGGAAAATGCTTTTGATAGAACAAATGATGATCACCTGGCCTTGGGTTTGAAAAAGGCCCAGACCCGATCTGCTTTTTCATAGGAGAAAAAACAACATTCAATTCATTTCTTTATCTCTTTCATGTGTGATGTTTTCACTAGAGCCTACTGTTTTAAGGTATTCTCTGCTTCTTTCCTCCCCCTTCCCCCCATCCACCTTTTTCTCCCCCCCCCCCACTAAGTCCCAGAGAGTCTGGCAAGGCAAATATCTGGCGGGGAGTTCATAAAGGGATTGCTTTTACTTGTTTCAGGTGCTGACGGCACAGTGAGGTTTGTTTTGTTGGGAGCTTAAAATAACAAAAGTCAGAGGGACTGGACTCTACCTAGAAGAGAAGAGAGTAAGAATTTCGAATAGCAGAGAATAGCCTTGTGTCTACCAAGAGCAATAGATACTTGCCTTCTTAAAAAAAAATGTCTAAGAGTAACTTACTCACAAAATACCAGTCATAAATACTTTCATGTCTGACTCACTTAAGCCAGAGTTGTAACTTAACATTACCATGTGCCTTTATATAATTGAAGTTTAAAGGAATGCCTTTCAAAACCTAATGTTTGGCTCATGATGAAAGAAAATCAAACAGCTTATTCTAAGTTACATTCAGTAATTACATAAGTAACCCTTTAAATACTAGATATGCAAATAATGCCCTATTCTTTCTATAATTACTTTGTGTTACAAGGTTTGATTTGATAGGATCCTCCCCTCCCTTTCCCCAAATCATAATACATGTTTATGGTGAAGATTAGCAAATGTTTTTTCTTTTCAGGTGGGAGGAAGTGGAATAGGAATTTTGAGATTTGTAATAGCTTAGCACAACTATACGGGCCTATTGTCTAAGGGCGGAGGAATTGGAAAGGTTTGAGACTTCCTTTTGGGTAGGCATGTAAGGCTCTGTTTTGCCTGATGCTCTGCCCAATCTGATCCGAACTATTATCCAAAGGTTCCCAATCCTATAAGAACAAATCTTCTTTATGAGACTTCCTGTTTGTATTTGGACTGGAATACTTCTTTGAGTGTTTCAGCATTTTCAGTTCTTGACCCACATCAACACAGAAAGAGCAAAAGAGCCATGAAATAATGAGCTAAGCTTCCTAAAACCTCTAGAAGGGAAACAAACCAACAAACAAATCGTTTGGGAGGGATGTGCCAAGGAATATTTTATTCCTAACTGTGGTCAGCTAGGTTTACTCCATTCTCCACCCCTAATTTGAACCTCCATGAATGGACTAGAATTATGCATAGAAAGCTTTTTGCATTTGGGAAGCAGCTTTGATGTAGTAGAATAAGAACTAGACTTAAAATGAGAAGAACTGGGGTTGGATCATAACTCTGTTGTTACTATCTGGATGACCTTGGGGGTCATTTAACATCCTCATGACAGTTATTGTGGATGATACGCATATTCTGCCCAAGCCCTGAGCCTAAAAGGTTGATTAGGCCATAGAGTTATTGATTTAGAGCCTGTATATTGATTCATTATAATATAGGATTATTCTTTAGCTGATTGGCTAAATGAATTAAGGCCTAATTTGGTAACTTAGAATCCCCTAAGAAGGCAAAGTAGCTCTTCAAACATGACAGACTTATTTATTCTCCATTGGGATGTTCTTTCTATTGGCCTAGGTGTGTCCAGGAGACTAGAGCAATCCATCAGACTGTCAATATCTACTATCTTTGTTACATATCAGTCCCTTTTCTTTACTCAGTAAAATAGTGTTTTTCAACAATGTCCCTCATTGTCACTCAAATACTGACTTGGTGCTTAGGACCAATGTGTACTTGGCCCACAACAGGAATAATAGTTCTTTACCTGCTTCCTTACTTTGATCAAGGACCTGAACAAGATGATCTTGTTAGTACCCTTTTAGGACAAATAACCATGTTCTGAAATTCACAGGGACCAAAGTGCCCAGGGAGAGGAACAATCATAGAGCTTCTGGGACACAAGCGATGCTGAAATTGATGTTCACGGCTTACCCACTTTATCATTCATTATCATACAATTATAGCCATCTCTCACCTTCATCATTCTCTTTCTACATATTTTAGAAATGACCCTCAACTAGGTGCGCTCTCTCTCTTTCTCTCTCTCTCTCTCTTTCTCTTTTGACAGTGTGTTAGCATAAGGGCACTCCTAGTTTGGTGTAGCATAATGCTAACATTCTGTTAATGAAATGTTTCGTGTGTCATGAACCAAAGCTTAGGACCAAAGAGCATTTGGGCTGAGAATGGAGCTGTCTTTAAGCTTTTGTCAAGGTTTCACCTTTCATCCCCCTACCTCCACCCCCTTGAGGCTCCACCTACACCTTGTCCCCCAGACAAAACAACCTTGGACTGATGGGTTGACTTCAGGAGATTAGTGTCCTGTAACAAATCTCCTTAGATCCCTGTGTTCAGCTTCTGGCACAGATGGCATCGGGTTCCTTGGGGGGGGGGTAACCTGTTGAACTTTGAGGGGCATGGTGTTACCTGGCATAAGAAGGTTGATGTTTGCATGAAGTCCCATGGAGTCTGCATTACATTTATAATTTTTTTTTTACAACAACAGTTTACAGAAGTCCAGATGTGTTGGCTCCTCCAGTTGTTCGACCGTAGCTTGTCGGTTTATACCAAAGATTGAAATATAACCTTAATCACACGCAGTTTCATAGGATTATCAATCCCTGGAAGGGCTGCTTAGAGGCCATGTACTTCAATATTTTTATTTTATGTTAAGGGTACTGAGATGTAGAGAAGGTTGACTAAGTGACTTAAATACTATCAGTGTCAGAGGTAAGATTTGAAGTGAAGTCCTTTGGTTCCACAAGTGGCATTGTTTCCATTAAGATTAACTGCAATCATTTATTAAGTCTACTCTGTGCAAGTCTTTGGGATTACAAAGCAAAGAGAGAGAGAGAGAGAGAGAGAGAGACAGAGACAGAGACAGAGACAGAGACAAAGAGAATATGAATCCTTGTTTTTGAGAAAATTACATTTTACTGGGAAGATAGAATATGTGAATTAGTAAATAAATTCAAAGTATATGTGGAGAAGTTTAAAGAATGAGAGTACACTAATGACTGTGGGAATCAGGAAAGGCATCAAATAGGAAGGTAATACCTATTCTTACCTTGGCTGGAAGCCGGGGATTTTACTGGGCAGAGGTGAAGAGTGAGTGCATTCCAGGAATAAGGAAAAACCTGGGCAAAAGCACCAACAGGAGTGATGGAATGTTGCATTTTGGGAGCAAGTTGGCCGTCTTGGCTGGAATGCAGACTATGTGAAGAGTACTATACAGTGAACCTTGAATGGCAGGTGGGAGCTACATTGTAAAGGGCTTTCAGTGCCAATCAGAGAAGTTTGTATTTATACTGAAAGTTTCATGGGCAAGTACATGGAGTGGTTATACCTGTTCTGTAAGAATATGTGCAGAAGACAGACGAGAAAGGGGGAGACAATAGAGTCAGGAAGGCCAGTTAGGAGGCTACTGCCATCCTTCAATGAGATGATGAATGTGAGCTGATCCTTTAAGGTAGTGGTGTTATGTGTGGATGCAAGATACATGACAGAGAATGAAAAGACATGGAAATTGATCCAATCTTGGGGGCTAAGGAAAAACGAAAAGTGAAGAAGGACTCCAAAAGAATGACTAGGGACATTTGAAAGGAAACTTACCTGTTATGGAGATTGAAGTTCTTTATAGATTTATTCCTTTGGATTTCAGATATCACTGCTCTAGGCATCTGTTAAAATGGAGAAATTCTGAAGGAGTCTTATAAGTTTTTTTTTTTTTTATCAGCCATGGATTTAAATTAGAACATATGGATTTAAAACTTGCCTCTGATACTTACTCCATGGCTTTCAGTAAGTGACTTTGTCTTTTTGGAAAAAAAAAATTAACAATAAACTCTTACAATCCACTTCAGGCTAGCTCCAATACGGACAGGGGACCTTTTAAAAAACAAGGACAACATTTATTTATTTAACATTCTGTAACATGGAGATAAATAAATTCTTAAACTATCTTCCTTACTTCGTAGGATTGTTATAAATAAATTGCTTTGTAAACGTTAAATCCCTATGGCAATACTTTGGGCCATGCCTGTTGCATTGCCTATCCCACAAGGTTATTGTGGAGGAAACACTTTATTAACCTTAAAATGTAAATATAAAGTGGTGATGATTATACCCCCTGGAATTGTCCCACTGAGGGTATGGGAAGACTTTGGTTTGTTCTTCTATTTGTTTGTTTATAAGGAGGTAAATGAGAGTGCTTTTAGAGTAAGGGGCACTAGACAGGGAAGTCATTCCTAGTTGGGGCACGAATGTAAGAGGCTCTCTTGGTAGCCAAGGAGGCCTGAGGCAGTGAGTACAGAAGGGAACCAAGATGTTTGGATCACAATCTAGGTGTAAATGTAAGCCATTTTCTTTGAAATTTTGCCTAGGCCCAGCTCTGGTTGTGAATTATGATATGGTCAGCTCTGTAGGAAAACTAGACCTATTTCTGGTTTACTCAAAAGCCTAGATACCAGTTGCAATTCACTTATTTATTGGAATACAAAAATTATTGCCATTAATTGAATTCTTTTTCTATACAGTCCCAAAGACACTCTTTAATTAAAATGAGTTTTGTCCTAAGCCCTTTTTTTTCTCTCTCTATAATATTTCACTTGATGATTTCATCAACTCTAATGGATTAATTTGTGTTTATGTTAGTGATTTTCAGAACTACTTATCCAATCCTAATCTTTCAACCTCCAAATTCCCATTTCCAACTGCCTCTTAGACATCTTGAATGGGATGTCCCATAGACATCTTAAACTCAACTTACTCCAAATTGAACTAATTATCTTACAATCCACTTCAGAACAAACAAACAATGACAAAACTTCTCTATTACTCTTGAGGGCACTATCATCCTCCTCCTCACCCAGGCTCACAACCTAAATGTCATACTTAACTCCTCATACTCTCCCATTCTTCAAATCCAATCTGATTCCAAGTGCTGTCAATTTTTACCCTAATAACATCTCTCTTATCTGCCTCTTCTCTCCTTAGATACTATCCTGGAATAGAACCTAATTTCCTTACAATTGGTCTATTTCAATAGTGAGCTGGTGGGTCTCCCTGCCACAAATCTCTCCCCACTCCAGTCCCTTCTCCACTCTGCTGTCAAGTTAATCTTCCTTAAGTACTGAATTGACCATGGTACTCTTCTCTCCTTCCCCATCCAATCAAAGCTAGTGACTGTCACCTCCAGAATTAAATAGAAATGTCTTGTTTTGACCTCTATATGGTCCCCTCCAATTTTTCAGTCTTATACCTTACTTGCCATATTTTTCTTCCTTTGTCTCTAGGCTGGTCATTTTCAATGACTATTTTTCATGCCTGGAATGTTCTTTCTCTTTTTTCCTTTCTCCTCTCCTTTCTTCCTCTCTCTCCCCCTTTCTCCTTCCCTCCCTCCTTCTGTTCCTCCTTCCTTCCTTCTCCCCCTTCCTCCATCCATCTCTCTCTCTCTGTCCCTCCCTCATTGTCCTTCCCTCTCTCCTTTTCTCTTTCCCTCCCTCCCTTTCTCTATTCCCCTTCCTCCCTCCTTCTCTCCCTTCCTCCCTCCTTCTCTTTCTCCTTCTCTCCCTCTCTTTCTTGCTCTCCTTCTCTCCGTCTCTCCTCTTTATCTCTCTCTCTCCTCTTATCTCTGCCTCCTGACTTCTTTCAGGTCCCAAATAGAACCCTATCTTTTATGAGAAGTCTTTCCTGATCTCCTGTATTGCGAGTGTCTTCTCTACATTAATAATCTACCATGCAGATTGTTTGTACATAGATATTTATGAAGTTGTCTTCCCTGTTAGATTGTGAGTTCTTGAGAATAAGGGCTATCTTTTTTCATTCTTTGTATCCCTAGTGCTAGCAGTGTCTGGCATATAATAGATGCTTAATAAATGCTTATTTCCTGACTCACTGAGTAAGTAATTTCTGCTAATTTAAAAAAAAACTCACAAACATTTACTATTAACCTAAGATGTATAGAGAACCATGCAAGATGCTATTTGAAAAGATAGGAGGTCTTAACCTAGACTCAGGGCCCTAGAGTTTACAATCTAGTAGGGAAAAATGGCATATCATTGTAATGCTAAGGTAAATGCATAAGAAAGGAACAAAGTGTTTTATTATTCTGTGGTGTAGTGGGAAAGGTGCTGGTTTTGTAATCAGAAGAGCTAGATTCAATCCTGTCCCTATTAGTTAATATCTATATGATCTTGGATAAGTCACTTCCCAGCTCAGAGCCTTGGTTTCTTCATTTATAAATTAATGGTATTGAATTAGATGATTTTCTTTTTTTTTTTTTTCTGAGGCAATTGAGGTTGTGACTTGCCCAGGGCCACACAGCTAGGACATGTTAAGTGTCTGAGCTCAGATTTGAACTCAGGTCCTCCTGACTTCAGGGCTGGTGCTCTATCCACTGCACCACCTAGCTGCCCCGAATTAGATGATTTTCAAGTAGCTTCCCAACCTTAAATTCTCAGATCCCATTCTATGCCATGTGAGGCCTGAGGAGGAAATGGCCATAGACTCCATGGAAGGAGAGAGCTTTTGAAAAGAGCTTTCAATGTTGGATAGGAGATCCTGAGGAAGAGAAGAGGGACATATATACCAAAGGATATACATACAGACATGGTGACCGCAGAAAGCTCACGTTCCCTTCCTTCCCTTTTTAACTCAAGCAATTGTTTAAAAATCTGGCCTGGCAGATAGTCTGAGTTAACTTTGCATCTCCCAGCAATGGGATTGGGTTGTCATAAGCCCGATGTATTAGCTTTGTTTTAAGAGGAATGAAAGGGCCTAAATGCTTCCTTTGGCAATCATAATGCATTTCATTTATTTGAGTGTGACCACAGCTCTCAAAGATGGGCTGATGTAATTTTAGCTTAGGTACTGTGCATCTCTTTGTGCATTTTCCAATGTAGGTTTCCTCCCCAGGAGGAGAGCAGTTCATCTTTCTAGAAGAGGATGACAGGAGAAAGGTGACTTTGGGTTAGTCACTAATTCTAAATGTCAGGCCCCCTGAGTAGAAAAAAATGAGGGGATTAAACTAGATAATCTCTAAAGCCCCTTCCAGTCCTGAGTTTATGAGTCTGTGATACAAAACTCTTTCTTTTTAAGTAATTTTCTTAACATAATTTACATTGTGTAGTGGCTAATGGCAATTTTGGATATCTGAAAGGTCTACCTGTGTAGCACCCTGTCCCAGCCACCTTCCAGCTCTTAAAACAAAATTGTGAAGTATTTGTGGGATGGCTTTTCAAAGCTCCTTTGTTATTCTTCTTCCCGGCTCTCCCTTCTCAACACCAAGACTCCAATGTTCCTTTGCTTAGGGCCTTCTGCTGTGGTTCTGCCCCATGGCAGTATTTCATTTATCAGATCTTTTCTTGATTTCTGGCCTCTTTAAGACTTCTCTGTTCTGTGTCCCATTCCCTCTCCCCTGTTCTTTTCTAAGGATTATTAATTAATTAAAGTTTAGATGTTACTGCCTGAAAATGTCTTCTCCTTCCCAGATAGCACTGACATTTGAATATTTGCTTTTTTTTTTTTTTTTAAACTACTGGGACAAGGAGTTCAGAGGACACAGGGACAAGTTGGTGAAGGGAAAAAATGTGGGCACTAGATTCTGTCTCTCAGCCTTTTATATCCCATGGGTAGGCTGCCGATTCTGTTTATGCAAAAGGCTGCCCTGCCATCTGGTACCTTCCCCATGCAGTATATTTCCTTGACAATGTCTATACTAGTCTCCTCCCTTGATGGTCTTTCTTAACACTGGCCTATAATAGAGTCCAACAAAAGTTCTCTGGGTTCAGAGGCTTCTCCAAATTTTCCCTCTATAACCCCTAAGGCACCTTCTTTGCTCTTAGCCTGGCTCTCTCTCCATACCCTCCAAACATTCATTCCCAGATTTGTGTCCTGACATATTCTTCCTTTGAGCTAGGTGGATAGGTGTGAGAGAACAATGTTTTCTCCTCTGTCCTGTATCTATGTAGAGCCATGGTCTGTCTCTTCCAACTCAATTTGCCAGATTGCTTCAGAGGCAGTGTTGGAGGGAGTGATGGTCTCAGAATCAAGAAGCCCTGCCTCTGACACTTAGGAGCAGTAAGACTCTGGGCAGGATGCCCAACTTCCCTGAACCTCTGTTTCCTATTCTATAAAATGGGAACCATAATTTCAGGGGCACACATCTTCTAAGTTTATCGTCAAAGTTAATAGCTTCGATGTACATAAAATGCTTTGTAAAATATAAGGAACCATGCAAATGGCAGTTATTACCACCACTCAAGCTCTTATTGAACCCCTTCACCTTTGAAGCAGGAGATGTGTCTTTGTATCTCACATAGCTCCTAAGGGAGTATTCGTTGCTCAAAAAAGTGAAGTCATGATTGAGTGAGGCTGAACTGGATATTTGGATCTAAGGCTAAATTACCTTAGATCATAATGGAACAAATGTTCTTTTGTATTTCTAGAGCACAGGGAAGTTGTAGCCAGGTCCTGGCAATGCTACCTAGTGACCTGATGCTCTGATCAGTTAATAAGCAAACACATTAAACACCTGCTGTATATCAGGTATTGTACTAATTTTTAGGAATATGAAGACAAAATTAAATAGGCTAAGCCCTCAAGGATCTTACATTCTCCTGGGATAAACAGCAATGCACTTTATGTACATATTCCATACCTACAAAATGCAAAAAATAAACAAAAGGGCTTTGTCCAGCCTTCTCCATGGGTATTATCTTACCCTGCTGGGATTATATGTATCCCAGTCTGTATCCTGTTAGATTGTCCATGTTTGTGGCTCTCTTCAACAATGAAATGTTTGAAACCAGTTCCAATTGTTCACTGAAGAAAGCCATATACACCCAGGGAGAGGGATATGAAATGTGGACCACAACATAACATTTTCATGCTCTCTATTGATGTTTGCTTGCATTGTGTTTCCTTTCTCTGATTTTTTTCTTGTAGATATGATTTTTCTTGCACAACAATGATAAATGTAGAAATATATATACATATATTCGATTTGTCAAATATTTTAACATAATTAACATGTAGTAGATTTCCTGCCATCTGGAGGAGGGGTGAAGATTGGGGGAGGAAATTTGTAACAGAAAGCTTTGTAAGGGTCATTGTTGAAGAATTACCTATACATATGTTTTGCAAATAAAAAGTTTTAATTAAAAAAATAGATTGTCCATGTCTGTCCCCTGAGTACACAGGATGAGGACATTCCAGAGTGGACACTCTTTTGGCTGGTGTGTATATTTGTCCTCTTAGAACTTGTTGAGCTGGGAATTTGAGTTGGTACTAGCCTAAGAGAGAGAGATTTGGAGGTTCTGACCTAAATGTGAAAAGACTTGCCCAAATGTTGCCAGTGGCATTATCTGTTGCAGCTGAGAACTGTTTTGCTGTCATGAAAGGACTTCTGGACATGAAATTGGACATTGGATTTCTATCACCTGTGAGACCTGGGGAAGGAAATTTTCCCCTTCTGAGTTTTGTCATGTATAAAATGTGACAGTTACATAGTTGATGTCAATAGTTCTTTCCATCTCTAATGTTCTAGGATTCCCATCTTTTTGGTGGCTACTTAAAGTCCATCTTACTTAATAGGCTATTACTTTTCCTTCCATGTACACAAGTATTTGGGCACCTGATAAAAACAAAAGGTTCATAATGTGTGCTTGGAAGGTAATAAGAACATGGGAATGGCAGGTTCTCTTTAAAGTTCAAACACACACACACACACACACACACACAGAGCAGTAAGAACATCTTTTGGACTAATTATATGTCAATTTTGTTTTTCAAAAATTCAAGGCTCCTTTTGAGTGATATCAGAGCCCAAATCATCTGAAGTTGGCAAGTTTCCATTTTGTTTCTCTGTACTTTAATGAATACAAAATGACAAGACTGAGGTGTTTTGTTTTTTAAAAAAGAACAAACCCCCAAAATGTGCTCTCTCTTAAATGAGTAGATGAAGGGAGCATGGAGTCACTGGAAGTTTTGAAACACAGGTAAAGCCATAATGTTTTCATTTGATGAGACATTATTTTAGCATACTATTCAACTTATAGAATAATTTCTCTTAAGTTTGGAATTATGAATAGTGAGGAGCTCCCACTAGTGCATGGCACATAGTAGGTGCTATATAAAAGTTTATTGATTGATTAATTGATATGGGTTAAGTAAACTTTTCTTAGATTCATTCATGCTTCTAGTCCTTCCAATTATGAAAAATATAGCTCTTTTCTACTCTTTGATATGAAAGTCTTGACATATTGTAATCAGAACAAGGTGAGTGCAACTTTTGCCACTGACACATGTTGCCTATGTGACTTTGTTAAGCTATTCTCAATGTCTCCTGATAATCTTCAAAGACTATGAATCACAGAACAGTAGCCAACTTCCATTGGTGGTGGGAAGGAGAAGTTTCCTTACTGGGAAGTTCTTCAAAATTACAGATACCCTCATCCCCCCCCCAAAAAAAAAAAACCCAACATATAAGAGCATTTGACTTGGTTCATATCAAAGCAAATTCTACTGGCAATTCTTTATGCATTAATATTGGTGTAAGGGACTAATACCTTGGAGCAGACAGGCTAGTAAATGGTCCTACTTTATTTTTGTTTCCTTTCTCATTCCTGTTCATGGTGCAATAGTGGGAGAAGACTACATTCCCTGAGGGATGGGTGTTGATTAGATGTGAGCTGGGACTTTTTTTTTTTTCTCTCTAGGGGCCATATTCTCTAGTTGCTGGCTCTGACTGACTTAGAGAAAGACTATTTTGAGAATATCAGAGGGAAGAAAAATGGCATCCATTATATTTCTCAAAACTAAAGGCTGCTAGTGGGAATAGCAGAGATTTTGACCATCTTGCTATCAGACAATCTCACTGCTCTGAAGTTAATAGATTCTGTCAAGATCTAGTCTGAAGCTCCTACCTAGACTGGAATTTCTAATCTCTAAAACAAGACTTTATCAGAACTTCCCCTTTTATAGCAATGACCATTT
Source organism: Myrmecobius fasciatus (assembly GCA_023553655.1). Lineage (NCBI taxonomy): Eukaryota > Metazoa > Chordata > Mammalia > Dasyuromorphia > Myrmecobiidae > Myrmecobius > Myrmecobius fasciatus. The sequence goes on along the minus strand of JAJPUD010018219.1, from coordinate 392 downwards.
GGAAGAGTTCAAGATACAAAATTCTCTGTGGAAAAAGGAAGTGAGGTTGTATTTGAGATGTGGGCCTTAATCATTAGTTTCTATTCCTTTACTATTCCTTTAAATTTTTTGTCCTAAATCAGTGTTTTATATTTTTAAGCTTATTGCCAGAATTGGTTTGCTAATATATATGAGATTGCATATTTTAGGGGCAAGTTAATTTCAGAAATTTTTAGTTCCCTATGTGGGGAGAAAAATGAATAATAAAAGCTATGAACCACTGAGAGTACCCATAGTATGACCCTACACCATTGTGTTGAAGGAGATGTTTTAACAATTGGAATTATGTCTGCTTTTAACAGACTAACTCTGTTTTATTGACTTTATATTATTTTCAGTTGTGGGAGAGCATG